>CM034082.1:17644681-17649681 GCA_019845555.1 Aristolochia fimbriata | reverse complement strand
CACGAGAGAATAAGAGGGAGAACACCAAAGGGATGAGAGAAACTCTCCTTTAGCTTTCTATGAAATGTGCAAAACCAAAACTAAGTACAAATGAGAGGGACGTGCCTTTTTATACCCTAAGGCTACCCTCTATGTACATGTAATGTAATTAATATAATAAATACATTAAATACACTCTATCCCCTTGATCATGAACCTGGAAGAGCCCCTTGAGTTTTGGAGGTCGAGTCCCAAACTGTGTTCCCACCTGAACAGGTTTGCCAGCCGCCATGACCAGATACGATTAATGCGGCGTGTAGGCGCTGCGTGCACGGCTGCCAGCGCTTTTGCAGGCATGCTGCTTCTTTTGCTGAGCTGCCTGCACTCACTCCAGCCAAGCGCTCCAGGTGCCCTGCGCCTCACCTGTTGCGCGTGGCGTCGGCGGCGGGTTGGCGGGGTTGCAACCCGGCATCCCCTGAGGTCCTGCCAGATCGCGGCCTCACAGATCGCCCGAACAGCCGCTTCAGCGCCTCTTCGATCTTTTCCGCCTCTTCGCAGCAAGGCTGCGCACCGCGTGTTGCGTGTGCCTGGCGCTCAGGCGCCCTTTGGTATTCCATGCGCGCCCGGCTACAGAATCATAAGAATGAAGAGGCGAATGGCTCATAAGGTTTCAGTGCGTGGCAAGACACCGACACCCCCGTAGGCGGTTGGCATACGGTGGTCTTAAGTCTTGGGGGGACGCGCCATACTCCGATGCCACTCTGCCTGCTAGCCCTTTTGCGCCATCACAAGTGGACTCTTCTGACATGCCGGCAGAAGCCTCCTCCAGATGCTTGTGGGCAATGTCTTGCCCGTGCTTGCACGCACCTGTGCTTGCACAACCATCCTCCTCTGAGTTTGGTTCTTCGACAAAGGGTATCTCCCCTTGTCCCGACGCCCATCCTCGCTAGCACCGGCGGTCCAGTGTCCCCTTCCTCGCTAGGCTCACTGTACCAACATGCCTTTAACTCGGCATGCATACCTGCAACCCCCTTGCAAGTAACTATGCCTTACACACATAGATTTCACCTACGATATGCGTCCATACCATTGGTTTTTACATAACAAAGAGAAGCACCCCTTACATTCTCCCACACCCATTGTGTCAACGCCCTCGTTGACATATACAATGAAAAAAAAGAAGTAAGTGCACCTCACGGACTACAACTATCCCCACTCACTTGACAACTATAATTGCCCCCATGAATTGATAGTCTTCGTAGCCATGCCGGCCCCCTGCCAGCATATGGTCGCTTTGGCGTGCCCTCACACGTAGAGACCAGCACATTGATATTCTCCATCAATGTGCTACCACCATTGCGCTTCTCATTGACGCTTCTCCTGCTCAATGCATCCGCCACAATGTTGGTTCGGCCCGGCTGGTACTCCATGCTGAAATCAAACTCAGCCAAGAAGTCTTGCCAACGAGCCTGTTTAGGAGAAAGCTTCTTTTGAGCTAGAAAGTAAGAAGATGCTACATTATCTGTCTTGACCACAAAATTGGCCCCCAACAAGTAATGTCTCCACGTCCTTAGGCAGTGCACCACCGCGGTCATCTCCCTCTCTTGGACAGTGTATCTTCTCTCCGTCTCGTTAAGCTTTCTGCTCTCGAAGGCCACTGGGTGACCCTCTTGCTCTAGGACTCCTCCTATAGCAAAATCAGATGCATCCGTATGCACCTCGAATGGCTTACTGAAGTCTGCCAAACAAAGCACCGGTTCTTGCATTATGGCTGCCTTCAGCCGATCGAACGCTGCCTTGCATGCCCCCGACCATACCCATGGAGCTTTCTTCTTGAGAAGTTCGGTAAGAGGACTAGCTATTGCTGAGAAAGAACATATGAACCTTCTATAATAGTTAGCCAAACCAAGAAAACTCCTCAATTCACTTACCCCGGTAGGCTCGGGCCAATCGGCTATGCTCTCCACCTTTTTGGCATCCATCCATATCCGTCCACTTCCAATCCAATGCCCCAAGAAAGATACCTCACTTAGAGCGAATGAACACTTCTCCTTCTTCACAAAGAGAGAGTGTTCCCTCAACGTTCCAAACACATGAGCTAAGTGACGTACATGGTCCTCCATTGTCTTGCTATAGATCACAATATCATCCAAGTAGACTACCACAAACTTATCCAAATAAGGTCCCAACACCTTATTCATTAGAGTGCAAAAGGTGGCTGGTGCATTAGTTAATCCGAATGGCATAACTAAGAACTCAAATGCCCCATACCTTGTTAAACATGTGGTCTTCCCCTCGTCGCCCTCCGCGATCCGGACTTGGTAATATCCCGACCTCAAATCCAACTTGGTGAACACCGTTGCCTCCCTCAATTGATCAAACAAATCTGAAATCAAAGGAATAGGGTAACGGTTCTTGATTGTCACCTTGTTGAGAGCTCGGTAGTCTATCCACAAACGCATGGACCCATCTTTCTTCTTTTGGAATAGAACTGGGGCCCCATATGGTGCCTTTGAAGGACGAACGAACCCTGCTTCCAAGAGTTCATCTAGCTGCCTCCGCAACTCCTCCAACTCCTTAGGCGCCATACGATATGGTGCCTTTGCTGGTGGCTTGGAACCCGGTTCCAACTCAATAGCATGATCCACCTCTCTCCTAGGTGGTAGCCGCTTTGGTAATTCTGCAGGAAAGACATCTACATACCTCTGTAGAACTTCAGCAATCCGGGGTGGAATGTGTCTCATTCCTCCCTCCTCATCATCATGACCCCACACCAGCGTAGCTATGTAAGTGTCATGGCCGCGTTGAAGACCCCTCTTCAACTGCATAGCTGAGAGCATCGAACTCCCAGCACTTGTCGACTGAACCTCCTTCACGTGACATGGCCCTCCTTCATCAAGGATGCAAAGCAACCCCAAATAGGGCAGTACAAAACCTTTGCACAAACACAAGAAGTCCATTCCAAGGATGAAGTCAAAATCATCCATATTGACTACGGAGAAGCTCAATTTACCTTCCCACTCCCCCACGACGATTGGTACATCACGAGCAACCCCACTAATCGCCCTTGCTTCAGAATTCATCGACTTGACAATGCTTCCATCGTCCACCCATGTCAGTCCCAATCTGATAGCCTCTCTTGTAGAGAGAAAGTTGTGTGTTGCACCTGAATCAATCATGGCCTTGGCCTCCTTGCCTCGGACCGTGAGTTTGATGTAAAAGAGCTCCCTCCTTGACCTCCTCGTGCTGCCCTCATTGCCTTGTAAGGCCGCTACCATCTTTAGCGAACCCATCCTTGCATTGTCACTAGATCCCTCGCTCTTGTCCTCCACCATAGAGTTTAAGAGCTTCTTCCTTGGACAATCCTTTAAGAAGTGGTCACCATCACAAAGAAAGCATTTAGGCTTACCGTCTCCCTTCTTCTTCTTATCGTCCGTCCTCTCTAACTTGCTGTCCTTCTTCTCCCATGGTTGGTTGCCCTTGCTGGTCTTGCTGCCCTTAGAGTTTGATGTTGAGACCTCCGTCTTCTTCTCAAACTCAGTCAGCTTCTCAGCCGTGGAGAGGGCCTCGGCCAATGACTTGACATCCCTCCTCCCCTGCTCTTGTTCAGCCCAAGGCTTGAGTCCATCAAGAAAGGCAAATAACCGATCTTCATCGGTCATGTTAGAGATACTTAGCATAAGAGAAGTGAAACGAGAAACGTACTCCTTTATCCTTCCCGACTGTTTCAAGGCCCTCAACTCCTTGCGAGCCTCAAATTCAGCATTCTCCGGAAAGAATTGCCTCTTCAATTCTGCCTTGAAGTCGACCCAAGACAAAATTGGGTTGGTGCTAGCTGCTCCGTCTCCGGTCCGCCGTCTCCACCACAAGATGGCATCATCCACAAGGAACATAGACGCACCCATGATCATGTGCTCATCTCCATGAACATTGCTGACCAGTAGTTATTGCTCTACCTGCCAAAGGAAGTTATCAATTACCTTTGGATCCCTTGTGCCATCATAGACCTTCGGCTTCGGCACCTTGATTTTGTCACTAGAGGATGGCTGGGAAGTGGTTGGTGTAGACTCCTCCACAAGGCTTGGCTCTGCCTCTGCTAGAGCCCTTTCCACACGTTCCACCACCCCGGTGGGCTGAGGTCGTGCCCCACCTCCAGCCATGTACTTTTCCCATAAGCTAACCCGTGCGCCCAACGCCACAATTTCCCCAATAAGGGTCTCTTGGACGTCGTGGACCTCCTCCTTGATCCCACGCACGCTGGCTGAGAATTCCTCTTTCCAAGTGACAAGAGTTTGGTTAATTTCATTAAGCATCGAAAGAGAGACATTACCCGAGTGTTCTCCTTGCTCATTCATGCTCGTCTCCTCTCCCTTCATGTCTAAACGTTTGATCGCTTTGATACCAGTTGTAACGGGGCTGGAGAATGCCTAGAACTGTAGCTAAGCCTTCCGACCTCGCCAGGCACGTACTAAGTCTCGTCTAGCACGTTAAGCCTTCCTCAACGCTTTCCCAAGATACTCAAACGAATTACAAACCTCAGGAGGCGCGTACTTCCACACCAACACGAGAGAATAAGAGGGAGAACACCAGAGGGATGAGAGAAACTCTCCTTTAGCTTTCTATGAAATGTGCAAAACCAAAACAAAGTACAAATGAGAGGGACGTGCCTTTTTATACCCTAAGGCTACCCTCTATGTACATGTAATGTAATTAATATAATAAATACATTAAATACACTCTATCCCCTTGATCATCAACCTGGAAGAGCCCCTTGAGTTTTGGAGGTCGAGTCCCAAACCGTGTTCCCACCTGAACAGGTTTGCCAGCCGCCATGACCAGATATAGTGTACGCGCCACAAGACTTGCGCCCCCATCACTGTGGCGCCTGCCGCACTCTCCAGCCAAGGCTTACCAATAGCGCCGCCTGTTGCGCAGACGCTCACAAGCCTTCAGCGTCGGGGGGGTTGTGCCCCGCAACCCCAAGTTCCTGCCGCATGCACGCTCCCGCGCATCGCCTGAAC
>CM034082.1:17602181-17637181 GCA_019845555.1 Aristolochia fimbriata | reverse complement strand
ACGACCATGATGGAACCAAGGCCTCCGGTATGTCATAGCCCCGAGATAAAGTCCATGGAAACGGAGTCCCACAGTGCTTGGGAATTGGTAGGGGATCCAGCAATCCCCCTGGCTTGACCCGCTCTACTTTATCTTGTTGGCATACATAGCAAGTTTTAACAAATTGCTCGGCATCTTCTTCCATACCTGGCCAATAGAAGTTGTGCTCCAATAATGCAAGGGTTCGCTTCTGTCCAGGGTGCCCCGCCCATGGGGTATCATGATGCTCGCGCATAAGCTCCCTCCGCAAGCCACCGTGCTCCGGGACATATACGCGCCCGCCCCGCGTGCGCACCTAGCCGTCATCGATCCAGAACTTGCGCGTGCCACCAAGTGCTGCTGCCTCTACAACTTGTCGCGCTTGGGGGTCTTGTCGCAAGCCTTCCTTAATGCGGTCAGCTAGATTGGTACTGACCTGAGTGATGGGAGCAATCACATGCAAAGCCGCAAGATCCGCTCTGCGACTTAAGGCATCAGCCACATTGTTGCTCCGGCCTGGCTTGTACTCGAGCATCATGTCGAACTCAGCGAGAAAATCTTGCCAACGGGCTTGTTTGGGACTGAGCTTTTTTCTGCGTGCGGAGGAAATAGCTTGAAGCCACATTGTCCGCGGAAGACTACTTAACCGCGAACCGAGTAAAGTAGTGTCGCCAAGCGCGTAGGCAATGCACTATGGCCGTCATCTCGCGCTCTTGGACGGTGTATCTCCGCTCCGTCTCATTGAGTTTGCGGCTCTCGTAGGCTATTGGGTGTCCATCTTGCTCAAGCACCCCACCTATGGCAAAATCTGAGGCATCAGTCAATACCTGGAAAGGCTTGTTGAAATCAGCAAGATGTAGCACAGGTTCCTCCGTCGCTGCCCGCTTCAAATCGTCAAATGCCTTTTGGCATTTGGGTGACCAGCACCACTTCTCTTTCTTCTTCAGCAAGTCGGTGAGTGGTGCAGCTTTGGCTGAAAAGCTCTTGATGAAACGCCGGTAGTAGTTGACGAGTCCCAAAAAGCTTCTCAAGTCGGCCACCTTGGTCGGCTCGATCCAATCTGCAATGGTTGGGTCTTCGCTTTGTCCATCCAAAGCTTGTCGCCCGATCCAGTGTCCAAGGAAGGACACTTCCTTCAAGCCAAACGAGCACTTCTCTTTCTTCACATAAAGAGAGTTCTCGCAAGAACCTCAAATACTTGCTGCAAGTGTTGCACATGCTCCTGCATGTCTCGGCTATATATGATAATGTCGTCTAAGTAGACGACAACGAATTTGTCCAAGAAAGGAGAGAATACTTTTTGCATGAGGGTACAAAAAGTTGAAGGTGCGTTGGTTAAGCCAAATGGTATCACCAAAAACTCGTACGACCCGTACCTTGTAACACACGCTGTCTTGGCTTCGTCTCCAGCTGCGATTCAGACTTGGTAGTATCCCGACCGCAAGTCCAATTTTGTGAAAACTCGGGCATCCTTTAACTGATCAAAGAGATCAGCGATGAGAGGGATTGGATACTTGTTTTTGATGTTCACCTTGTTCAGCGTGCAATAGTCTATGCATAGCCTCATAGACCCATCCTTCTTCCGCTGGAACAGCAGAGGTGCACCATAGGGAGCCTTGGACGGCTGAATGAACCCCGCATCCATCAACTCCGTAAGTTGTTTGCGAAGCTCTTCCAACTCCTTCAGGGCCATTCGGTAAGGCGCTTTGGCAGGCGGCCTTGCTCCAGGCTCTAACTCGATCCAGTGGTCGATTTCTCTTCGCGGAGGCAAATGAGAGGGCAACTGTTGCGGCATCACACCTTTATACTGGTCCAACAACGGAATCATTTCCTTTGGCACCAGTGCGGATCCCTCCGGTTCTACTACTAAGGCTGCAAGATAAGTAAATTCTCCATGCTTAAGGCCACGCTTAAGCTGGAGAGCGGTTATCACTTGGGTTTTTCCCTTTACATTGTGGCGTTCAGCCTCAATCAAGGTACATGGACCATTCTCGTCCAAAATCCCGACCATCCCAAGGTACGGCATTACAAAGGCTTTACAATGAGAAAGGAAATCTATCCCCAAGATGACATTAAAGTCGTCCATCGGTACAATGGTGAAATTTACGATGCCTTCCCACTTACTGACTTTGACTCTTACATCTTTTGTTACTCCACAAACCGCCTTGGCTGTGGAATTAACAGCCTTCATGGTGCTTCCGTCTTTTGCCCAGCGTAGTCACAAGCGCTTGGCCTCTTCTTCCGCCATGAAGTTGTGCGTCGCACCAGTGTCAACCATTGCCTTCGCACTACCACCTAGCACTTGTATGTCGACAAAAAGAAGTTCTCGACGGGGTCTTACCGAAGAAGTTGCGGATTGCTTGATTTGAGAGTGCACGGCATTGAGCATCATCATGGAGCCCATACGAGTCTCTTCACCATGTGGTGCTGCTTTGTCGCTCTCATTCATCAACGCATTCAACATCTTCTTTTTCGGGCAATCTTTGGCCATATGTTCTCCATCGCAAATGAAGCAACTTATCGGCTTAAAGGACTTACCTTTGTCGCCCTTCTTCTTCTTGTCGTCAAACTTGCTGCTTTGGCTTGAGTCCCTCTTCTCGGATTTCTTTTCAAATTTCTTCTTCTCTTGCTTCTTTGCGTCCTCCTCGCCGTTAGAGCTCTTGGAATTCCCCTCGGTCTTCCTCTCAAACTCCGTCAAGCGTTCATCCATGGACATGGCTGAGGCCAAAGTCTTTACTTCACGCCTCCGTAGCTCATTCTCCACCCACGGACGTACTCCAGCAAGGAAAGAGAATAACTTGTCCTGGTCGGACATGTCAGGTATTTGTAGCATCAAAGAGTTGAATTTACTTACATACTCTTTGATCGTCCCGGTTTGTTTCAATGCTCTCAACTCCTTTCGAGCTTGGTAGTCCACATCCTCCAGATAGAATTGGGCTTTGAGTTCTTTCTTGAACTGCTCCCAAGTCTCTACAGATGCGGTGCCGGATTCCATATCCGCTTCTCTTCTCCTCCACCAAAGTGTGGCGTCATCGACTAGGAACAAAGATACAGTGCTTACCTTTTGTTCTTAGTCGGTGACTCTAGAAGTCTTGAAGTATTTCTCTACTTGCCATAGAAAGTTATCTATGCGCTTGGGGTCTCGAGATCCATCAAACGGCTTTGGCTCGGGTACTTTGATCTTCGTCCCATGTCCAAATGCGTTTGTTCCTCCATTATGGAAAGCACGTTCGATCATCCCAAAACGTACTTGAATCTCCTCCATGTCCCCCTTCAAAACTTCCAGATCTCCTTTGTATTCCTCCAAGTCTTCCCGTAAGTTCCTCATTCCTTCGACCTGTTCATCCATGTTTGCCCGAAGAACGACGAATGTGCTGTGGACGTTCTCCCTCAATTCGTTCACAATGTCCGGATTGAAGTTGCTTACCTCCGAAGTGATGCGAGAGCTCTCTCTCTGCGCCGACTCCAACTTCTCCAGCCGCTCCTCAAGGGACAACAGACGTTGCTCAGCCCTCGTGAGCTTCTCTTTGCCCTTCGGCTGCCTTGTGTGGAGCTCGGTTTCAGCTTCAGATGACGCCATGGATGCTCGCTCTTATACCAGTTGTCACGCGGCTAGATTCGACTAGGCCGGTTGCACAGCGCAATGTCAATCTTCTGCAGCGCGCGGCCTAACTCCAAGCTTCTCCAAGGAGCTAGTCAGCCTAACAATGAAGGAAAGGCTCAAGAACACACAGTTCTAAGTTTCTAAGCCCTCTAGAATAGAGGCTCAAAGAGGGAACTCGAGATTGGGAGGACAAATGCTCTTCTATTGATGAGTAAAAGAATACAGTGAATGAAATGTCTGGAATGAATGGAATCCCCATCCAAGATTTGTACAAGGTCCTTTTATAGGACAATGAAAGCAAAACTACCTCCTAAGTACATGCTAAAAATAGGGTACTCCTCCCTGGCAGCAAGAAAGGGAAGGCCCACACAAAGAGGCCTTCAGCACAGGTGGCAGGCCAACCCCAGCAGGCCTTCACAAGGCGCCTTGGCGCTGGCCTGCTGCCCAGCAGGCGCCTCGCGCTGGCGTGGCGCTGGCCAGCCCGGGCAGGCATAAGCGGCGCGCTGGGCGCTGGCCAGCCCCCAAAGAGGCGACGCGCTGGGCTGTGGGCACTGGCCTGCCCCTCAGGGCGACGCGGGCGCTGGCGCTGGCCAGCTGTGATGGAGTCAGTACTTGCAAGGGAGGATCTTGCAAGAATGAGGTGGCAGACCGGTCTCACGGAGTATGGGAGGTGGACGCACAACCTAGAGAGACCACTTGTACATGACCGGGGTGGGTTATGTATTTTAGTACGGGGTTGCTTGTACTACCCTTGCAGGGTAATGTAAGGGATGCATGCGAGTCAAAGCATGTACATGTGTAAGGGAGCTTATGCATGGGGGCACTAGCGAGGATGGGTGTCCTGACACAAGTTAAAAGTGTCGAATAGTGTGAACTGCAGCACACAGTGCACATGGAGTTGCACACCAGCAGGGCAGCACGGCCAAAGGCCATGGCCTTGTATGCCAGGCACCCAATAGCCATGCGGGGCGCTGGAGCGCCAGATGACGGGCCTGAACGGGCGGCACAACAGCCATGCGAACGCAGGGGCCAAGAGATGCGATAGTTTAGGCGGGCGCACGCAGCCATGCTGGGATGCCGGAGCCAAGCTGATGGGGTGCAACCGGCACGCATCTGGAGCGGGAAAATGCGTATGGTTTACAACCGAAGTGCGGGACCGGAGCCGCCACAAGACGGGCTGCCACCTGGTAACGCTGTTAACGCCGCTGGTGAGAGCTCCAGGCGCTGGTGGTGCTTAGCGGGTAAAAATGCGGATTTGGGGGCACGAGGCCCAGCAGCGCAGGTCGCATGGGGTGCGCTGCTGGTAGTAACCCCAGCACCAAGACATGCATGCGCCCGCTGGATACAAGGGCACCTGCTCATGGCGGCTGGAACTTGAAGTGAAGGGACACCAAGTGTGAACGAGGTTCAGGTTTCAGGGGCTGGGGGATGTATTGGGATGGGATACATGTATGTGTAAATTACACTTAGGGGTAGTGTTATTAAGGGGTTTTTATCCAGGATTTGGGTATAAATATAGAGGGATTCCTCTCATCTTGGAAGTTAGTTTTCTCAACGTGAATCCAAGAAAGGTTTCCCCTTAATCTTCTTTCTCTATCTCTCTCTCTCTCTCTCGGTACTTCTCTTCCTTGGCGAAGTTCGGGCAAGCAAGTGTGGAGGTCTTGGGTGGAGTTTTGGCTTACTACAAGCGACGGACTGACTTGTAGGCCAGCGACGGTGTTGAACCTTTGGCTACAGCCCTAAAGTAGTAAGGCCGGCGTCTCATTGGTATCAGAGCAATCTCACATTTTGCTACGAGGAGAGAGAAGAATTGTGGACGGTTAGAGAACCATGTCAAGTAAGCAACCATCTATTTCTATTGAGGAACTAACCCAGGGCTTTGAGGCTTGGAAGGCTGAGATTTATGCGGAATTTCGGTCTGATCCCCCTCCATGGGCGATCGAGTTGGAGGCTAATGTTTATGATGCGGTGGCTACAACGCGTGCAAAGGTGGATGAGTGCATGGAGGCACTAGAAGCCATACGCTCCAGAGTAGCAAACATCGTAAACTTACTGGCTGCAAGTCCCGTCATGAAGGACTTCTCTTTACCAAGAGAGGAACAAAGGAGGGACGTTGGTGTTAGTGAGGAGTTCACCACAACTGAGCTTGTAAACACCCAGCCAAGGGAGTCTCAACAAACCAAGCCAATACGAGTCAAGGTGCCAGAACCAAAGGTGTATGATGGCGTCCAGGATGCAAAGGTAATTGACAATTTGCTTTGGCAGGTAGAGCAACACTTGATGGCTTCTTGCGTTAGAGAAGCAGCAAGAAAAGTGAGTGCTGCTACTCTTTATCTCTCGGGAGACGCACTTCTATGGTGGAGAAGACATACGCTGGAGGAGGGGACTGGCGCCCCTTCAATTCAGACCTGGAAGGAGTTCAAGGCTGAATTGAGGAAATGGTTTTATCCTGCTAACATGGAGCATGAGGCTCGTAAGAAGTTACGTTCGCTCAAGCAAGGTGGGAGGATCCGTGAGTACATCTCCCAATTCACTTCTTTGATGCTGTGTATTTCTGATATGTCCGATGCGGATAGGCTTTTCTCCTTTCTTGATGGTCTTAAGCCATGGGCAGAACAAGAGGTTAGGAGAAGGGATATGAAGACCCTTGCCGAAGATCTGTCCGTTGCTGAAAAGCTTCCAGAATTTGATAAGAGGCCTGATGGCCAACATTCAAGTTCAGAAGACAAAGAGGAGTCGAAGGGGAAGAAGACCAAAGAGGACTTGGGAGGGGAGAGCAAGGTCAATGCGCAGCAGAAGGGAAAGAAGTGGGGAGATAGGGACAGGAAGGGGAAGGGTCCCAAGAGGACCTGTTTCATCTGTGATGGAGATCACCTGATGAGAGACTGTCCCAAGAGATATGCTTTGAATGCCATTCTCAAGGAGGGGTCGGCTGGACAGATTGCTTCAATGAGGAGGTATGAGGTCGCAGAGGCTCAGGAGATCCATTCAGGTATGACTCTTCACACTGCAGGTTGCAGTGGAACTTCGTGCGTGGAGAACGCTACGAGGGGTGCAGGGGGCCAGCGGGCCCTGCAACAACAGCCCACGCACGGCAGGGCAAGGCGCTTGCAGCAACGCATCACAAGACATTGGATGCGCAGCGGCCCACAACGCGCGTGGGAGGTCTGCCCATGCGGCAGGCGCAGACGCCAGAGAGCGGCGTCACGGCAGCGCAGAAGGCGCACGGCCGCAACGCGGGAGTGCGTAGGAACTTATGGCGCACGGGCGCCAAGGCAGCGCAGGGGGCGCATGGCCTCAACGCGGGAGCGCGTTGAAACAGACGGCGCGTTCGCGCCAAACCGGCGTGGGTGCGCCAGATCACAGCAGAAGTGTTGCAATCACTGGAGTGGTGCGACCGCGCCACTTCGGCGCGGAGGCGCCAAACCGAGGCTCACAAGGTATGTATCCTGGAGTACAAACTTGCTACCTAGGGGCCATGAGGGGCTCCAAGGTGGACGTCAACAAGACAGGGGGCGGCGTACAAACTGACTTCATAGCACGTGGAAGCAACCAGCGAGAAGCTGATTCTTCCTTATCAAGACCATTTCTTAGCGCAATTTCACAACCAGACAACCCACTTACACAAAGGATTCGAGAGGCTATGCAGCATGATCCGGACGTGCTCAAGCTCACAAAGGCGGTTTCACTAGGTGAGACTAAACGCTTTTGGATGGAAAATGATCTCTTGTGTACAAAGGGAGGTCGGGTGTATGTTCCAAGGCACGGAGGGTTGCGAAAAGATATCATGAAGGAGTGCCATGATACTTTATGGGCAGGACATCCAGGTTAGAAGCGCACCATTGCCCTTGTAAGTGAAAAGTTCTATTGGCCAGGTCTAGCTATGGATGTGGAAGTTTATGTACGAACGTGTCTTGTTTGTCAACAAGACAAGGCTGAAAGGAGGCGACCAGGAGGATTGCTTCAACCCTTACCTATTGCTGAAAGACCATGGGACTCAGTCTCTATGGACTTCATACTCGGCATCAAGGAGAGTGGAGGGCTGAGTGCAATATATGTAGTAGTGGATAGATTTTCTAAATATGCTACATTTGTCGCTCTTTCAAAGAAATGTACTGCGTCGGAGGTGGCTAAGGTTTTCTTTTCGAACGTTGTAAAGTACTGGGGAGTACCCTCTAGTATCATTTCTGATAGGGACTCTAAGTTCACGAGCAGATTTTGGACGGAGCTCTTTGATTTGTTGGGAACTTCTCTCAACATGTCTTCTAGCTTTCATCCACAAACTGATGGGCAAACGGAGAGGGTCAATCAGATTCTAGAGGACTATTTGAGACACTTTGTTTCAGCCAACCAGAAGGATTGGCCGAACTTACTGGACATTGTTCAATTTAGTTTCAACCTTCAGAAAAGCGAAGCCATGGGACACAGTCCATTTGAGGTCGTGCTGGGGAGGCAACCTTCTCTTCCTATCGAGGTACTGCCACAACAGTCCAAGAAGAGTGCTCCTGCCCACTTCATGTTGAAGAGGTGGAAAGAGACACAGGACCTTGCAAGGGTGTACTTGCATAAAGCAGCAAGGAGGATGAAGAAAGCAGCCGACCAACATCGACGGCCAGTCGTGTTTGAAGTTGGGGACCAAGTCATGCTCAGGATACGACCCGAGCAATTTTCAATGCTCAAGGCGAGGAAACAGGGGCTAATTCGTCGGTACGAGGGACCATTTCGAGTATTGAAGAAGGTGGGAGAACTTGCGTACAAGTTGCAACTACCGGCAGCTTGGAAAGTACACAATGTTTTCCATGTAAGCCAACTGAAGCCATATCACATTGATCCGGATCCGAACCGGGCATCTACATCACGAGGAACCATCCTGACGTTCAATCAGCCACCTGGTCCAGAGTTGGACTACATAATTACACATAGGAGTGTAGTTGCGTAAAAAGGTAAAGGTACGACGAGACAGTACCTTGTTAAATGGAAGAACGAACCGTAGGAGGATGCAACATGGTGTGATCTACCAGAGTTGTACAGATGGATTCCAGACGTGGTGGACTATGATCGGAAGTTGACGAGGGCGTCAACATGATCGGTGTGGGAGAATGTGACGGAGTCAGTACTTGCAAGGGAGGATCTTGCAAGAATGAGGTGGCAGACCGGTCTCACAGAGTCAGGGAGGTGGACGCACAACCTAGAGAGACCACTTGTACATGACCGGGGTGGGTTATGTATTTTAGTACAGGGGAGCTTGTACTACCCTTGCAGGGTAATGTAAGGGATGCATGCGAGTCAAAGCATGTACATGAGTAAGGGAACTTATGCATGGGGGCACTAGCGAGGATGGGTGTCCTGACACAAGTTAAAAGTGTCGAATAGTGTGAACTGCAGCACACAGTGCACATGGAGTTGCCACCAGCAGGGCAGCCTTGACCAAGCACAGCAAAGCCATCTTGGCTGGAGAGTCATATGGCCAGGAACGGGTATAACGGAGGCTCATCTGCGTTAACCCAACTTATGGCGATAGGGGGTGAAGCCGCGGGCACGCAACCAGCTCATTGGTGGAGGGGACAGCGCATGGAACGCATAAAGACAAAGGCAAGCCGGATGGACGCCGCCTTATGGCTTTTAAACCCGAAGAGCCGACATCTGACGCCAGCCTTGGGTGGCTGGCACCGACAGGCGCCAAAGGGGCGATAAAGACATCAAGAACCACAGGGCTGGTAGGCGTGCTTCAAGGGTAAAATCTGGTAGCTGGTAGGCCGAGAGCCCAGCAGCGCAGGAGCATGGGGTGCGCTTGCTGCCACAGCTACCCCGCCCTCACAGACATGCATGCGCCCAGCAGATACAGTGCACCTGGTCACGGCGGCTGGAACTTGAAGTGAAGGGACACCAAGTGTGAACGAGGTTCAGGTTTCAGGGGCTGGGGGATGTATTGGGATGGGATACATGTATGTGTAAATTACACTTAGGGGTAGTGTATTTAAGGGGTTTTTATCCAGGATTTGGGTATAAATATAGAGGCATTCCTCTCATCTTGGAAGTTAGTTTTCTCAACGTGAATCCAAGAAAGGTTTCCCCTTAATCTTCTTTCTCTATCTCTCTCTCTCTCTCGGTACTTCTCTTCCTTGGCGAAGCTCGGGCAAGCAAGTGTGGAGGTCTTGGGTGGAGTTTTGGCTTACTACAAGCGACGGACTGACTTGTAGGCCAGCGACGGTGCTGAACCTTTGGCTACAGCCCTAAAGTAGTAAGGCCGGCGTCTCAACAGGCCATGCAGGCGCTCACGCGCGCGTGGCGCCGGCCTGCCCCAGCAGGCGCTTGCGCGCTTGGCGCCGGCCAGCCCCTGCGGGGGAGAACAGAAGGCGCTGGGCGCTGGGCGATGACCTGCTTGCTGGAGATGGGGTTGCCTGGAGAGGCTGGGCCCCACCTCATGGTGACGGTACCGACACTTTTGCGGTATCTGGTGGGAAATGGAAAAAAATGGGTTTTTCTATAGGTGCGAGCTGCCTTTCGAGTTGGCCAAAAGCGAAAAGCAGGTTAGGTCAGCACCTCCCACCCCCACGTCCCACCACATGCATGGGGGGACGCCTGCCGGTCCGCCCGCCCGTCCCTTCCGGAGCCGCAAGGCTCTCGATAAATCAAAGACGCAGCAAGGCTGCACACACCCGCGCCCACCTTGGCGGGCGTCGGCGGTCCGGCGGGCGTGGCAGCGTATTTTGTGGTCCCGTTCGTCCCGTGCCCGCGGCGCTTGCTTCATGATGCACTCACCTGCGGTCGGCGGAAAGCCCAAAGGGCGCGGCAAGATGGGGCAGGCCTGCCATTGCATGCACGAAGGGCAAGATGGGGCAGCCCAGCCCTGCTGGTGCTGCGCCGAAGGGCATGCCCGCCCACCAGTGGCCCCAGGCTCAGGGCATGCCCGCCCACCAGGCGCGTGCGCCAAGGGGCGGCCTGCGGCTCCGGGCGCTTGCCGGGCCGGGGCAGGCCTGCCCAACCAGGCGTCGGCGCCGCGGGGGCAGGCCAGCCCCTCCCCGGGCGCATAACGGGCTGGCCAGCCCCACCAGGGTGCACAAGGGGCAGGCCAGCCCATCCTGGGCGCGGCAAGACAAAGGGGCAGGCCAGCCCCATCGGTGCTTAGGCGGCGATGGGGCAGGCCAGCCCCACCAGGCGCAGCGCGACAAGGGGCAAGCCTGCCCCCCACCTCACGCCGTGGGGGGTCTGATCGCCGCACCTTGAACCCGCCGCGGTGGGCCCCCCACGCGTGGTGGACGTCTGACACTTTTTGCGGTGCAGCGTGGCGGGGACATATTTGGGATTTCCCATAGGCGGGGAACGGATTGCGGCGGAACGGATTGCGCCGCGCAAGGGGCAGTCCAGCCCCACCCAGGCAGCCAAGGCTGGCGTGCTTGGGGCTGGCCTGCCCACCGGGCGGCTGTCGCGCTAGGGGCAGGCCAGCCTCACCTGGCTGGCCAGGCAAGGGGCAGGCCTGTCCCTCCGGGGTGGCCAAGCAAGGGTCAGGCCAGCCCCTCTGGTCGGGCAGCAGGGTCAGGGTCAGGCCTGCCCCACCAGGCGTCTTGTAAAGGGGGGGCAGGCCCGCCCGGCTCTGGCGTCTTGGCGCAAGATGGGGCAGGCCAGCCCCTCCGGTGTGGCAAGACGCATGGGGCAGGCCTGCCCCTCCCTGGCCCGGCAGCAAGGGCACGCCTGCCCCACCCTGCGCCAGCGCAAGCAGGGCAGGGCAGCCCCCGGCGGGCTGGGGGGGGTCAGCTAGGGCGACCTTAGTGCCCCGCCATGGTGGGCCCCACCGTGGTGGACGGTCTGGAACACTTTTGCGGTTCAGCGTGGCTGAGGGATATTTTTGGGATTTCAAATAGGTGGGAACGGATTGTGGCTGTAGGGCGCTGTATGGTCGAGCGAGCTGAGGGGCGGGATAAGCCCGGGCCTGTTATTTGGGTGCTTCGGGGGAAAGGCATGTAAGCCCATGTCCCAGCGCCGAAGAAGAAGGGCTTGTTGCCCCCCGGCGCTCAGTGCAATGGCCTGCCCCTCAACGCGTGTGAGCAGTACAAAGGCCATTAAGCCCCTCGCTTCCGTTGGGCAATGGCCTTCAGCTCTTTCAGCGAGGGAAAGGCCCCTTGGCCCGTCGCGACCCTTTTGTCCAACTTCGAGTTTTTTTGATCTTTCACGCATTCTCTGGGACCGTTCGGTGCCCCCTCTCCTGATCTTGACTTGCCTGTGTGTAAAAGCCTATGGCGCCTTTGCTGGCTTTCGCCAAGCACGGGCTGAGGCATCGGCGTCGCGGACATGGGCGCGCGCGCAGTGGTGTACGTTTGTAAAGGCGAGCTTCTCTTTGTTATGTAAAACCAATGGTATGGGCGATATCGTAGGTGAAATCTATGTGTGTACAACATAGTTACTTGCAAGGGGTTGCAGGTATGCATGCGAAGTGAAAGGCATGTTGGTACGATGAGCCTAGCGAGGGGAAGGGGACACCTGGACCCGGATTAGCGAGGTCAAGGCCGGGACAAGGGGAGATACCCTTTGTTGAAGAACCAAACTCAGAGGAGGATGGTTGTGCAAAGCACAGGTGCGCGGCAAAAAGAACGACAAGACATCGTCCACAAGCATCGCAGGGTATTTCACGCCGAAATGGGAAGAATGAGTCCGGCTGGGGAGCATTTATAAGGGCCAGCTTGAGAGTGGCTGGAGTATGGGTTACCGCCGACCAAGATCCTTACGTCACGGGTGTGCTTGGGGGCCTTCACACCGGTAGCGCCAGCCGCGACGCATCATACGGCCATCCGGCCGTGGTGTGGCGATGCCGATGCCTAAAGAGCATAAGGGGCTGAATCAACAGGGCTTTCTGGTGCGCCAGTCACTGGCGAGGTGGCGTGAGGAAGATCTAAGAGGCGCGGAAGCGGCTGTTCTGGGCGATGCGGGGAGCCGCCGCGATGCGGCAGGAACAGGGTTGCGGTATTAACCCCGCCAGCGACGCAGCCGGGAGTCGCGTGTTTCTGCAACAACGCCGAGGCTGGTCGCGTGAGGGCGAAGGGCTTGCTGGAGTGCTGCAGGTCAGCGCCGATGCGATGATAGCGCATGTTGCAATGGCTGGCAGTGAGCAGTCGTCTTGCCAGCCTTGTATGGCGACAGACAGATATCTGGTCTTGGCGACTGGCAAACCTGTTCAGGTGGGAACACTGTTTGGGACTCGACCTCCAATACTCAAGGGGCTCTTCCAGGTTCATGATCAAGGGGATAGAGTGTATTTAATGTATTTATTATATTAATTACATTACATGTACATAGAGGGTAGCCTTAGGGTATAAAAAGGCACGTCCCTCTCATTTGTACATAGTTTTGGTTTTGCACATTTCATAGAAAGCTAAAGGAGAGTTTCTCTCATCCCTCTGGTGTTCTCCCTCTCATTCTCTCGTGTTGGTGTGAAAGTACGCCCCTCCTGAGGTTTGTAATTCGTTTGAGTATCTTGGGAAAGCGTTGAGGAAGGTTTAACGTGCTAGACGAGACTTAGTACGTGCCTGGCGAGGTCGGAAGGCTTAGCTACTGTTCCAGGCATTCTCCAGCCCCGTTACTCCGCCCCACTAGGCGTGCGCTCGCAAGCGCCGGGCCAGACCCACCAGGCGCGCGCGCGCAAGCGTTGGGCCAGACCCACCAGGCGCGCGCGCATGGGGCCGGCCTGCTTCTCACGGTGCTTGTGGCGCTGCCCAGGCCTGCCAGGACCAGACAGCGCAAGACAGGCGGCCGGCCAGCCCCTGGCCGGCGCTGGGCGCAATGGGCTGGCCTGCCCCACCAGGGCGCGACAAGGGGCAGACCAGCCCATCCTGGCGCAGCAACAAGACAAAGGCAGGCCTGCGCCACCTCACGCGCGTGGGGGTCAGATCACCGCACCTAGAACCCGCTCGCGGTGGGCCCCACCATGTGGTGACGGTACAAACACTTTTGTGGTACCGCCTGGCTGCGGGATATATTTGGGATTTCCCACAGGCGGGAACGGATTGCAGCGGGAGCGGATTGCGCGCAAGGGGCAGGCCAGCCCCACTTGGCGCGCGCGCACGCATCAGGCTGGCCTGCCCCACCTGGCGCGTCGCGCTTGGGGCAGGCCAGCCTCACCTGGCTCGCGCGCGCAAGGGTCAGGCCAGCCCCTCCAGGGCGGCAGCAAGCAGGGGCAGGCCCACCGCTCTGGCGTCTTGGCTGGGCAAGATGGGGCGAGCCAGCCCCTCCCGGGCGTCTTGGCGCATGGGACCGGCCTGCCCCCCTAAGCTGGGGCGCCAAGGGGCACGCCTGCCCCCACCAGGCTGGCGTGCAAGGGGCAGGGCAGCCTCTCCTGGGCGGGTCGGGTCGGCTAGGGCGCACCTTTGGGCCCGCTGGCGGTGGGCCCCACCACGTGGTGACGGTACAAACACTTTTGCGGTTCCGCGTGGGCTGAGGGATTTTTTGGGATTTCAAATAGGTGGGAACGGATTGTGGCGGGGGGGGTAGGTAGGCGTTACGAGCGGCTGACGCTGGCGGGATAAGCACGGGCTGTTGCCCCCCTGGCGTGCTTTCGAGGGGAAAGGGCTGTCGCCCCTCTGCTGGCGCCCGAGGAAGGGCTTGTTGCCCTCCCGGCGGCTTCGGTGCAATGACTTACCCCTCAGCGTGTGAGCAGTCCAAAGGCCATTAAGCCCCTCGCTTCCGTTGGGCGATGGCCTTCAGCTCTTTGTAGCGCGGGGAAAGGCCCAAGTGGCCCGCGGCGACCCTTTTGTCCAACTTCGAGTTTTTTTTGATCTTTCACGCTCTCTGCGGGTGCCCCTCTCCCGATCTTGACTTGCACTGTCGCGGCGGCCTAATGGCTTTTGCTGGCTTGCCATGCACGGGCCAGGGCACCGGCGTCTTGGACCCGGCGCAGCGTCGCGAGTGGTGCTGCGTTTGTAGGGGGGGTGCTTCTCTTTGTTATGTAAAACCAATGGTATGGGCGATATATCGAGGGTGAAATCTATGTGTGTACAACATAGTTACTTCAAGGGGTTGCAGGTATGCATGCGAAGTTAAAGGCATGTTGGTACATGTGAGCCTAGCGAGGAGGGGGGGACACCTGGACCGCCCGGTGCTAGCGAAGTATGGGAGTCGGGACAAGGGGAGATACCCTTTGTCGAAGAACCAAACTCGAGAGGAGGATGGTTGTGCAAGCACAGGTGCGTGCAAGCATGGGCAAGACATTGCCCCACAAGCATCTGGGCTTACGCTTTGTGGCGCCAAGTGCAGAATGAGTCTCCGCGGGGCGTGGCTCAAGGGGGCTAGCAGGCAGAGTGGCTGAGGGGTATGGCCGGCAGCGCCAAGACTTGACGCCAGGGCTTGGGGGCTTCACCGGTGTGCTTGGCAGGTGCCACATGCAACATAGGCCTTCGCCAAGCCGGGCGCGCTGGTTCGCGCTATCTTGGCGTGGGGGCATAATTCCTAAGGGCGCCGCGGGGGCCCTCAGGCACTCTGGCTGCGCAGGCTGTAGCACGCGACGGGGCGGAAGACGAAGAGGCGCGGAAGCGGCTGTTCGAGCGATCTTGCGGGAGAGCCGAGCGTCTGGCAGGAACCGGGTTGCGGGCGAAACCCGCCCAGCGACACGCTGCTGGAGCGGGGTGCGCGTGGCAACAACAAGCAGGCGAGGCTCGAGGGGCTGCGTGGCTGGGAGTGCTGGCAGGCCGCACAACGATGGGCTTAGCCTTGGCTGCATTAATGTATCTGGTCATGGCGGCTGGCAAACCTGTTCAGGTGGGAACACGGTTTGGGACTCGACCACCAAAACTCAAGGGGATCTTCCAGGTTCATGATCAAGGGGATAGAGTGTATTTAATGTATTTATTATATTAATTACATTACATGTACATAGAGGGTAGCCTTAGGGTGTAAAAAGGCACGTCCCTCTCATTTGTACTTAGTTTTGGTTTTGCACATTTCATAGAAAGCTAAAGGAGAGTTTCTCTCATCCCTCTGGTGTTCTCCCTCTCATTCTCTCGTGTTGGTGTGGAAGTACGCCCCTCCTGAGGTTTGTAATTCGTTTGAGTATCTTGGGAAAGCGTTGAGGAAGGCTTAACGTGCTAGACGAGACTTAGTACGTGCCTGGAGAGGTCGGAAGGCTTAGCTACAGTTCTAGGCATTCTCCTGCCCCGTTACACCCCTCTCCCGATCTTGACTTGCCTGTGCGGCGCCTATAGCGCCTTTGCTGGCTCGCCATGCACGGGCCGGGGCATCGGGCGTGCGGACCACGGCGCGTGCGAGTGGTGCAAGTTTGTAAAGGGTGTTTCTCTTTGTTATGTAAAAACCAATGGTATGGACGCATATCGTAGGTGAAATCAATGTGTGTACAACATAGTTACTTGCAAGGGGGTTGCAGGTATGCATGCCGAGTTAAAAGCATGTTGGTACAGTGAGCCTAGCGATGAAGGGGACACTGGACCGCCGGTGCTAGCGAGGACGGGCGTCGGGACAAGGGGAGATACCCTTTGTCGAAGAACCAAACTCAGAGTAGGATGGTTGTGCAAAACACAGTGCGCAGCAAGCATCAGTCTTGTTCTAACGGCAAAAAGACATCGCCCACAAGCACGCAGGGCACTGGGTATAAGTGCCCGAAGAAGTCTCTTGCCGAGGCTGGCATAAGGGACTAACAGTGAGGCAGAGTGTGGCTGGAGTATACGCCTTGACAGCCAAGATCCTTCATGACAATACTGTGCCTTGGGCTCCATCTGGTGGTGCCAGGTCTTGGCGACCAACAGGCCTATGAGGGAGCTTCGCCCACTCGATCTTGTGAGTCTGGTAACGGCGTGATGGGAATAAAAAGCGGGCGACGGGTGCTCAGGGCACCGCCTGAAAGGAGTCTTGTTAGTGGGGAGGTGGGAGGAAGACTAAGAGCGCCGAAGCGGCTGTTCGAGGGGATCTGTGGAAGCGCATCGCGGCAGGAACAGGGTTGCGGGCATAACCCCGCTGGCGACGCGTGCGTCTTGCTGCAACCGGCGGCGCAGGCGATGGCGTAAGGTAGCGCAAGAGTCGGAGGCGACAGCCCCGCGACATGATGATGGAAGGCATAGCCTCAAGCTGGGCAGCTTGGCACCCGTCTTGGCGCGAGCCTTGTATGCATTACCATATCGGGTCATGGCGGCTGGCAAACCTATTCAGGTGGGAACACGGTTTGGGACTCGACCTCCAAAACTCAAGGGGCTCTTCCAGGTTCATGATCAAGGGAATAGAGTGTATTTAATGTATTTATTATATTAATTACATTACATGTACATAGAGGGTAGCCTTAGGGTATAAAAAGGCACGTCCCTCTCATTTGTACTTAGTTTTGGTTTTGCACATTTCATAGAAAGCTAAAGAAGAGTTTCTCTCATCCCTCTGGTGTTCTCCCTCTCATTCTCTCGTGTTGGTGTGGAAGTACGCCCCTCCTGAGGTTTGTAATTCGTTTGAGTATCTTGGGAAAGCGTTGAGGAAGGCTTAACGTGCTAGACGAGACTTGGTACGTGCCTGGCGAGGTCGGAAGGCTTAGCTAGAGTTATAGGCATTCTCCAGCCCCGTTACAACTGGTATCAGAGCGATCAAACGTTTAGACATGAAGGGAGAGGAGACGAGCTTGAATGAGCAAGGAGAACACTCGGGTAATGTCTCTCTTTCGATGCTTAATGAAATTAACCAAAATCTTGTCACTTGGAAAGAGGAATTCTCAGCCAGCATGTGTGGGATCAAGGAGGAGGTCCACGACGTCCAAGAGACCCTTATTGGGGAAATTGTGGCGTTGGGCGCATGGGTTAGCTTATGGGAAAAGTACATGGCTGGCCAGCCCCATCAGGCGCGCACAAGGGGCAGGCCAGCCCCACCAGGCGCGCGCGCGCAAGGGGCAAGCCTGCCCCACCTCACGCGCTCGGGGGTCAGTTCGCCGCACCTTGAACCCACTCGCGGTGGGCCCCACCACGTGGTGATGGTACAGACACTTTTGCGGTACCATGTGGCTGCGGGATATATTTGGCATTTCCCACAGGCGGGAACGGATTGCCGCGGGAACGGATTGCGCACAAGGGGCAGGCCAGCCCCACCAGGCTGGAGCAAGATGGGGCTGGCCTGCCCACACTGGCGCGTCAGTATGAGGGGCAGGCCAGCCTCACCTGGCTCAGTGGCAGAAAGGGTCAGGCCAGCCCCTCCCTGGCGGCGTCTTGGCAAGGGGTCGGACCCTACCCCAGCCCGCATTTTACCCCTAAGCGCCTACCAGCGCCTTGGGGGTTCTGACATGATCTGCCCGCCTCCCAGGCGTCCGCCTTGGGCCCGGTTACAGGCCCAGAGGTACTCTCCAGCGCCCGCTACTTCCATTATTAAACCCATCGTAATGCTCCACATCCCAAGATGCCGGGTTGGCCCGATCGTCGCGTTCGCAGCACCATAGCGTTGATGATTGACCCGATGACAGGTACCATTTGTCATTAGCCTTGCATGGCTGCTTGATTACGCCCGTTAAGCCCGATCGCTCGCAGCTCCTGCTGGCTGCATGGCGTAGCTGCTGTGCCTGGCCGCGGCTGGCTTTGGCTTTGGCTGCTGCCTGCTGGTGTGCAACTCCATGTGCACTGTGTGCTGCAGTTCACACTATTCGACACTTTTAACTTGTGTCAGGACACCCATCCTCGCTAGTGCCCCCTTGCATAAGCTCCCTTACACATGTACATGCTTTGACTCGCATGCATCCCTTACATTACCCTGCAAGGGTAGTACATGCTCCCCTGTACTAAAATACATAACCCACCCCGGTCATGTACAAGTGGTCTCTCTAGGTTGTGCGTCCGCCTCCCAGACTCCGTGAGACCGGTCTGTCGCCTCATTCTTGCAAGATCCTCCCTTGCAAGTACTGACTCCATCAAACAGGGGTACGTTGCCGGGGCCGGCACGCGGCAACGCTCGCGATGCGGCTGGTGGGCTATAATCAGAGCACCCGCCGCACTCGGCCTGCGGGTCGCTGCACCGCGGGGCTCGGGGCGAGGCAGGGGCCGGCGGAAAGGGGGAGAATCCCCTCGTCGCACCGCGGAGCCCTCGTCCGATTCACCGAAAGGCAGAGTAATAGAACAAAGGGGGAGGCGTTCTTGGATACGTTACCAAAGCGCCGACGCACCGCGAGCTAACCGCAGCATACCGACCCACCACCAGCGCCGTGAAGCGGGCGACGAAATCGCCCGACGGCGTCATCGTTGAGAGCGACGCAATTGCGCCCGACGCCGTCTTTGCTTTTCGCGATAAATCTCTAAGATCTCGCGCCCGCTGGGCGGGCGGCTTCACAGATGCCTTTATCCCGACCGACAACAAAGGCATCGTGAGGGGAGGGGCAGGGGTCAACGGCGCCGAATGCGAAAATCGCCGAGGGGCACATAAAGCAACGAACGGCACGGAAAAAAATATCGCTGAAGGGCCGGGGAGGCCAGCAACGCCAGCTTAAAATCAGCGCAAAGGGATGGACCTCTGAAGATCGCGCCTGGTGGCAAGCGAGGACCCACCTGGCATGGGGCGGGGGCAGGCCACGCCAGATGCAACGTGCCCAAAGGGAAGACCCAAGACAAAACTTCAGGCTTCAGACGCGGGCGATGGCCAGCCCCCAGCAGGTGCTTCATGGCGTGCATGCATATTGGCCAGCCCCAGCAGGCCTTCAGCGATCTTGGCGTGCTAGCTAAGCTTAATGGCAGGCGACCTTGCGCTGGCCTGGCCTAAACAGATACTTCTGGCCGCTGGCCTGGCCAGCCAAGGCATACAACAAGAGCGGCGTCGGCCAGCAATGGCCTTCAGGCGCTTGGCGTGGCCAGCCGGCCAGCCCTAGGGGAACAAAGGTGCCTGCCTGAAGGCGATGACCTGCTTGCTGGAGATGGGGTTGCCTGGAGAGGCTAGGCCCCACCTCATGGTGACGGTACAGACACTTTTGCGGTATCTGGTGGGAAAAGGAAAAAAATGGGTTTTTCTATAGGTGCAAGCTGCCATTCGAGTTGGCCAAAAGCGAAAAGCGGGTTGGGTCAGACCCTCCCACCCCCACATCCCACCACATGCATGGGGGGACGCTGTCGGTGCCGTCCGTCCCTTCCGAGCCCGCTAGGCTCCTATAAATCAAAAAGGCAGCCTGCCGACCAAGCCCAGCGCCTTGGCCTTGGGCCTTGGGCCATGGCGGCCAGCGGTCAGCGGCCTTGTAGCATGATTTCTCAGGTCCCGTTCGTCCCGTGCCCGCGGCGCTGGCTTCATGCTGTACTCACCTGCGATTCGGCGGGAAAGCCCAGAAGCAGCCAGCAAGATGGGGCAGGCCTGCCTTTGCAAGCGCTGGCGGCGCATGGGGCAGCCAGCCCTGGCTGGCCTTCGCAAAGGGCAGGCCAGCCATTGCAGGCGCAAGCGCGGAAGGGGCATGCCCGCCTGAGACGCCGGCCTTACTTCTTTTGGGCTGTAGCCAAAGGTTCAGCACCGTCGCTGGCCCACAAGTCAGTCCGTCGCTTGTAGTAAGCCAAAACTCCACCCATGACCTCCACACTTGCTTGCCCGAACTTCGCCAAGGAAGAGAAGTACCGAGAGAGAGAGAGAGAGATAGAGAAAGAAGATTAAGGGGAAACCTTTCTTGGATTCACGTTGAGAAAACTAACTTACAAGATGAGAGGAATGCCTCTCTATTTATACCCAAATCCTGGATAAAAACCCCTTAATTACACTACCCCTAAGTGTAATTTACACATACATGTATCCCATCCCAATACATCCCCCAGCCCCTGAAACCTGAACCTCGTTCACTCTTGGTGACCCTTCACTTCAAGTTCCAGCCGCCATGACCAGGTGCATCAGATCTGCTGGCGCATGCATGTCTTGGTGGGGGGGGGGTTACCCAGCAAGCACCCCATGCGACCTGCTTGCTGCTGTTGGCTCTCGGCGCCCCAGCTCCGCAGATTTTACCCCGCTAAGCGCCCACCCACGCCTGTGGGGTTGATGATCTTCTTTACCCTGGCGCCCTGCCAGCGGCCGGCGTGTGGTTGTTAGCCCATATCTTGCTGACTCCGCCAAGACTTCCGCGAAATGCCCATCGCGGCGGCCAGCCAGCCTGCGTACAGATGCCCCATAGACCCCATAAATCCAGCGCCGGCGTGGCTGCTGTATTAGCCATTTATTGCGCTTCATTATTTGGCGCTGCTACTCAAGGCCAGATGGTTGCGCCCGTTCTTCGCGGCTCGGGCTCTCCAGCGCCAGAGATGGTAGTTGTGTGTGCCTGGCGTAGGCCATGGTTTTGTCAAGGCTAAGCTGCTGGTGTGAAACTCCATGTGCACTGTGTGCTGCAGTTCACACTATTCGACACTTTTAACTTGTGTCAAGACACCCATCCTCGCTAGTGCCCCCATGCATAAGCTCCCTTACACATGTACATGCTTTGACTCGCATGCATCCCTTACATTACCCTGCAAGGGTAGTACAAGCTCCCCTGTACTAAAATACATAACCCACCCCGGTCATGTACAAGTGGTCTCTCTAGGTTGTGCGTCCACCTCCCAGACTCCGTGAGACCGGTCTGCCGCCTCATTCTTGCAAGATCCTCCCTTGCAAGTACTGACTCCGTCACATTCTCCCACACCGATCATGTTGACGCCCTCGTCAACTTCCGATCATAGTCCACCACGTCTGGAATCCATATGTACAACTCTGGTAGATCACACCACGTTGCATCCGCCTCCGGTTCGTTCTTCCATTTAACAAGGTACTGTCTCGTCGTACCTTTACCTTTATACGCAACTACACTCCGATGTGTAATTATGTAGTCAAACTCTGGACCAGGTGGCTGATTGAGCGTCAGGATGGTTCCTCGTGATGTAGATGCCCGGTTCGGATCCGGATCAATGCGATATGGCTTCAGTTGGCTTACATGGAAAACATTGTGTACTTTCCAAGCTGCCGGCAGTTGCAACTTGTATGCAAGTTCTCCCACCTTCTTCAATACTCGAAATGGTCCCTCGTACCGACGAATTAGCCCCTGCTTCCTCGCCTTGAGCATTGAAAATTGCTCGGGTCGTATCCTGAGCATGACTTGGTCCCCAACTTCAAACACGACTGGTCGTCGATGTTGGTCGGCTGCTTTCTTCATCCTCCTTGCTGCTTTATGCAAGTACACCCTTACAAGGTCCTGTGTCTCTTTCCACCTCTTCAACATGAAGTGGGCAGGAGCACTCTTCTTGGACTGTTGTGGCAGCATCTCGATAGGAAGAGAAGGTTGCCTCCCAGCCACGACCTCAAATGGACTGTGTCCGTGGGCTTCGCCGGAAGGTTGAAACTAAATTGAGCAATGTCCAGCAAGTTCGGCCAATCCTTCTGGTTGGCTGAAACAAAGTGTCTCAAATAGTCCTCTAGAATCTGATTGACCCTCTCCGTTTGCCCATCAGTTTGTGGATGAAAGCTAGAAGACATGTTGAGAGATGTTCCCAACAAATCAAAGAGCTCCGTCCAAAATCTGCTCGTGAACTTAGAGTCCCTATCAGAAATGATACTAGAGGGTACTCCCCAGTACTTTACAACGTTCGAAAAGAAAACCTTAGCCACCTCCGACGCAGTACATTTCTTTGAAAGAGCAACAAATGTAGCATATTTAGAAAATCTATCCACTACTACATATATTGCACTCAGCCCTCCACTCTCCTTGATGCCGAGTATGAAGTCCATAGAGACTGAGTCCCATGGTCTTTCAGCAATAGGTAAGGGTTGAAGCAATCCTCCTGGTCGCCTCCTTTCAGCCTTGTCTTGTTGACAAACAAGACACGTTCGTACATAAACTTCCACATCCATAGCTAGACCTGGCCAATAGAACTTTTCTCTTACCAGGGCAATGGTGCGCTTCTGACCTGGATGTCCATCCCATAAAGTATCATGGCACTCCTTCTTGATATCTTTTCGCAACCCTCCGTGCCTTGGAACATACACCCGACCTCCCTTTGTACACAAGAGATCATTTTCCATCCAAAAGCGTTTAGTCTCACCTAGTGAAACCACCTTTGTGAGCTTGAGCACGTCCGGATCATGCTGCATAGCCTCTCGAATCCTTTGTGTAAGTGGGTTGTCTGGTTGTGAAACTGCGCTAAGAAATGGTCTTGATAAGGAAGAATCAGCCTCTCGCTGGTTGCTTCCACGTGCTATTAAGTCAGTTTGTACGCGACCCCCTGTCTTGTTGACGTCCACCCTGGAGCCCCTCATGGCCCCTAGGTAGCAAGTCTGTACTCCAGGATACATACCTTGTGAGCCTCGGTTTGGCGCCTCCGCGCCGAAGTGGCGCGGTTGCACCACTCCAGTGATCGCAACACTTCTGCTGTGATATGGCGCACCCACGCCAGTTTGGCGCGAACGCGCCGTTTGTTTCAACGCGCTCCCGCGTTGAGGCCATGCGCCCCCTGCGCTGCCTTGGCTCCTGTGCGCCATAAGTTCCAACGCGCTCCCGCGTTGCGGCCGTGCGCCTTCTACGCTGCCGTGACGTCGCTCTCTTGCGTCTGCGCCTGCCGCATGGGCAGACCTCCCACGCGCGTTGTGGGCCGCTGCGCGCCGTGCGCGATCGTTACTGCCGCGCGCGTGCCCTCGCGCCCTGCCGTGCGTGGGCTGTTGGCGCAGGGCCCGCTGGCCCCCTGCACCCCTCGTAGCGTTCTCCACGCACGAAGTTCCACTGCAACCTGCAGTGTGAAGAGTCATACCTGAATGGATCTCCTGAGCCTCTGCGACATCTTACCTCCTCATTGAAGCAATCTGTCCAGCCGACCCCTCCTTGAGAATGGCATTCATAGCATGTCTCTTGGGACAGTCTCTCATAAGGTGATCTCCATCACAGATGAAACAGGTCCTATTGGGACCCTTCCCCTTCCTGTCCCTATCTCCCCACTTCTTTCCCTTCTGCTGCGCATTGACCTTGCTCTCCCCTCCCAAGTCCTCTTTGGTCTTCTTCCCCTCCGACTCCTCTTTGTCTTCTGAACTTGAATGTTGGCCCTCTGGCCTCTTATCAAATTCTGGAAGCTTTTCAGCAACGGACAGAGCTCCGGCAAGGGTCTTTACATCCCTTCTCCTAACCTCTTGTTCCGCCCATGGCTTAAGACCATCAAGATAGGAGAAAAGCCTATCCGCATCGGACATATCAGAAATACACAGCATCAAAGAAGTGAATTGGGAGATGTACTCACGGATCCTCCCACCTTGCTTGAGCGAACGTAACTTCTTACGAGCCTCATGCTCCACGTTGGCAGGATAAAACCGTTTCCTCAATTCAGCCTTGAACTCCTTCCAGGTCTGAATTGAAGGGGCGCCAGTCCCCTCTTCCAGCGTATGTCTTCTCCACCATAGAAATGCGTCTCCCGAGAGATAAAGAGTAGCAGCACTCACTTTTCTTGCTTCTTCTCTAACGCAAGAAGCCATCAAGTGTTGCTCTACCTGCCAAAGGAAATTGTCAATTACCTTTGCATCCCGGACGCCATCATACACCTTTGGTTCTGGCACCTTGACTCGTATTGGCTTGGTTTGTTGAGACTCCCTTGGCTGGGTGCTTACAACCTCTGTTGTGGTGAACTCCTCACTAACACCAACGTCCCTCCTTTGTTCCTCTCTTGGTAAAGAGAAGTCCTTCATGACGGGACTTGCAGCCAGTAAGTTTACGATGTTTGCTACTCTGGAGCGTATGGCTTCTAGTGCCTCCATGGACTCATCCACTTTTGCACGCGTTGTAGCCACCGCATCATAAACATTAGCGTCCAACTCGATCGCCTATGGAGGGGGATCAAACCGAAATTCCGCATAAATCTCAGCCTTCCAAGCCTCAAAGCCCTGGGTTAGTTCCTCAATAGAAATAGATGGTTCCTTACCTGTCATGGTTCTCTAACCGTCCACAATTCTTCTCTCTCCTCGTAGCACAATGTGAGATTGCTTTGATACCAATGAGACGCCGGCCTTACTACTTTAGGGCTGTAGCCAAAGGTTCAGCACCGTCGCTGGCCTACAAGTCAGTCCGTCGCTTGTAGTAAGCTAAAACTCCACCCAAGACCTCCACACTTGCTTGCCCGAACTTCGCCAAGGAAGAGAAGTACCGAGAGAGAGAGAGAGAGAGATAGAGAAAGAAGATTAAGGGGAAACCTTTCTTGGATTCACGTTGAGAAAACTAACTTACAAGATGAGAGGAATGCCTCTCTATTTATACCCAAATCCTGGATAAAAACCCCTTAATTACACTACCCCTAAGTGTAATTTACACATACATGTATCCCATCCCAATACATCCCCCAGCCGCTGAAACCTGAACCTCGTTCACTCTTGGTGACCCTTCACTTCAAGTTCCAGCCGCCATGACCAGGTGCACTGTATCTGCTGGGCGCATGCATGTGCGGGGGGGGGGGGTTGCTACCCGCGCGCACCCCATGCGGCCTGCGCTGCTGGGCGCTCTCGCGCCCCAGCTCCCGCATTTTACCCCGCTAGCGCCTGCCCGCGCCCTGTGGGGTTGCGCGATGTCTTCTTGCCCAAGACGCCTCCTGCCCGTTCAAGCGCTGCGTGCTGGGCGCCAGTCTTGGCAAGCAGCGCCGCACTTCGTTAATAAGCCCATGCGGCATAGCTCCTCCAGCAAGATGCCCGGTTGCTTGCCCCATGCTAAGCTGGCGCTCCAGCCCCATGGCTGCTAAGTTAAGTCATTAAGAGGCCCCTTGTGCTTCGCAGATAAGATGGGCAGTTATCTGCGTGGTTGCCCGTAAGGGCCCAGGCAGGCTCCAGCGCCACCCAAGGGTAGCTGTTTGTCTGTTATGGCCGCGCCATGGCCTTTGGCCACGCTGCCCTGCTGGTGTGCAACTCCATGTGCACTGCGTGCTGCAGTTCACACTATTCGACACTTTTAACTTGTGTCAGGACACCCATCCTCGCTAGTGCCCCCATGCATAAGCTCCCTTACACATGTAAATGCTTTGACTCACATGGATCCCTAACATTACCCTGCAAGGGTAGTACATGCTCCCCTGTACTAAAATACATAACCCACCCCGGTCATGTACAAGTGGTCTCTCTAGGTTGTGCGTCCACCTCCCAGACTCCGTGAGACCGATCTGCCGCCTCATTTTTGCAAGATCCTCCCTTGCAAGTACTGACTCCGTCACACCGCCCCACCAGGCCAAGGCCAAGGGCGGGCCAATCCCACCAGGCGCTACAAGACGCGCATGGGGGCGGCCTGCTTCTCTGGCTCTGGCGGCGCCCGAGGGGCAGGCCTGCCCAACCGGGCAGCGCCTGGGGGCCGGCCATCCCCTCGGGCGGCGCAGCGGGCTGGCCAGCCCCCACCAGGGGCACAAGCACAAGGGGGGCAGGCCAGCCCATTACAGCGCAAGACAAGGGGCAGGCCATCCCCACCAGGGCAAGGCCCAAGACTGGGGCAAGCCTGCCCCACCTCTCGCGCGCGGGGGTCCGATCGCCGCACCTTGAACCTGCTTGCGGTGGGCCCCACCACGTGGTGACGGTACAGACACTTTTGCGGTACCGCGTGGCTGCGGGATATATTTGGGATTTCCAACAGGCGGGAACGGATTGCACGCAAGGGGCAGGCCTGCCCCACCAGGCGCGCGCGCGCGCATGGGGCTGGCATGCCTCACCTGGCGCGTCGCGCTAGGGGCAGGCCAGCCTCACCTGGCTCGCGCGTGCAAGGGGCAGGCCTGGCCCTCCAGGCGCGCGCGCGTAAGGGTCAGACCAGCCCCTCCTGGCGCGCGCGCGCAAGGGTCAGGCCTTGTAACGGGGCTGGAGAATGCCTAGAACTGTAGCTAAGCCTTCCGACCTCGCCAGGCACGTACTAAGTCTCGTCTAGCACGTTAAGCCTTCCTCAACGCTTTCCCAAGATACTCAAACGAATTACAAACCTCAGGAGGGGCGTACTTCTACACCAACACGAGGGAATGAGAGGGAGAACACCAGAGGGATGATTGAAACTCTCCTTTTGCTTTCTATGAAATGTGCAAAAGCAAAACTAAGTACAAATGAGAGGGACGTGCCTTTTTATACCCTAAGGCTACCCTCTATGTACATGTAATGTAATTAATATAATAAATACATTAAATACACTCTATCCCCTTGATCACGAACCTGGAAGAGCCCCTTGAGTTTTGGAGGTCGAGTCTCAAACCGTGTTCCCACCTGAACAGGTTTGCCAGCCGCCATGACCAGATACGATTAATAGCGCTTGTGGCCAGCTAAGGCTTGCTGTGCATACAAGTGCCCCATCATTTGTCTTATCGGCCGGCCAGGCCTGGGCCGCAGCCCAGCTCCCGCGCCCGTGCCCTACGCGCCCAGATGGCCTGTTGCATTTCGGCTCGCGCTCTGTTCACATCCCAACAACACCAAGTTGCATGCCGATCGTCCCTCAGCGCATCACCCGGAATACGCTTCCGCCTCCGATCTTCCACCCCCGGCACCTGTGCCTGGCGTGTGCTGGCGCCCTTGCGCCCTTTGCGGTATTCCATCGCGACGGCGTACCTGCAAGATCCGGCGTTGAAGCGCCTTCATTGGCTTGGCCGTGTGCATGCGGCGCAAGACCACCGGTGAACACCCTGGCCCTTGTGTGGCGCTAAGTCTTGGGCTGCCACGCCACACTCCGCCACTCTGCCTGCTAGCCCCTTTGCGCCCCCGCGAGACTCCTTCGGACTTCGCCCGCCAGCGTAAAGCCCCAGTATGCTTGTGGGCAATGTCTTGCCCGTGCTTGCACGCACCTGTGCTTGCTCAACCATCCTCCTCTGAGTTTGGTTCTTCGACAAACGGTATCTCCCCTTGTCCCGACGCCCATCCTCGCTAGCACCGGCGGTCCAGTGTCCCCTTCCTCTCTAGGCTCACTGTACCAACATGCCTTTAACTCGGCATGCATACCTGGAACCCCCTTGTAAGTAACTATGCTGTACACACATAGATTTCACCTACGATATGCGTCCATACCATTGGTTTTTACATAACAAAGAGAAGCACCCCTTACATTCTCCCACACCCATTGTGTCAACGCCCTCATTGACATATACAATGAAAAAAAGAAGTAAGTGCACCTCACGGACTACAACTATCCCCACTCACTTGACAACTATAATTGCCCCCATGAATTGATAGTCTTCGTAGCCATGCCGGCCCCCTGCCAGCATATGGTCGCTTTGGCGTCCCCTCACACCTTGAGACCAGCACATCGATATTCTCCATCAATGTGCTACCACCATTGCGCTTCTCATTGACGCTTCTCCTGGCAATGCATCCGCCACAATGTTGGTTCGGCCCGGCTTGTACTCCATGCTGAAATCAAACTCAGCCAAGAAGTCTTGCCAACGAGCCTGTTTAGGAGAAAGCTTCTTTTGAGTTAGAAAGTAAGAAGATGCTACATTATCCGTCTTGACCACAAAATTGGCCCCCAACAAGTAATGTCTCCACGTCTTTAGGCAGTGCACCACCGCGGTCATCTCCCTCTCTTGGACAGTGTATCTTCTCTCCGTCTCGTTAAGATTTCTGCTCTCGAAGGCCACTGGGTGACTCTCTTGCTCTAGGACTCCTCCTATAGCAAAATCAGATGCATCCGTATGCACCACGAATGGCTTACTGAAGTCTGCTAAACATAGCACCTGTTCTTGCATTATGGATGCCTTCAGCCGATCAAACGCTGTCTGGCATGCCCCCGACCATACCCATGGAGCTTTCTTCTTGAGAAGTTCGGTAAGAGGACTAGCTATTGCTGAGAAAGAACATATGAACCTTCTATAATAGTTAGCCAAACCAAGAAAACTCCTCAATTCACTTACCCCGGTAGGCTCGGGCCAATCGGCTATGCTCTCCACCTTTTTGGCATCCATCCATATGCGTCCACTTCCTATCCAATGCCCCAAGAAAGATACTTCACTTAGAGCGAATGAACACTTCTCCTTCTTTACAAAGAGCGAGTGTTCCCTCAACGTTCCAAACACATGAGCTAAGTGACGTACATGGTCCTCCATTGTCTTGCTATAGATCACAAAATCATCCAAGTAGACTACCACAAACTTATCCAAATAAGGTCCCAACACCTTATTCATTAGAGTGCAAAAGGTGGCTGGTGCATTAGTTAATCCGAATGGCATAACTAAGAACTCAAATGCCCCATACCTTATTACACATGTGGTCTTCCCCTCGTCGCCCTCCGCGATCCGGACTTGGTAATATCCCGACCTCAAATCCAACTTGGTGAACACCGTTGCCTCCCTCAATTGATCAAACAATTCTGAAATCAAAGGAATAGGGTAACGGTTCTTGATTGTCACCTTGTTGAGAGCTCGGTAGTCTATGCACAAACGCATGGACCCATCTTTCTTCTTTTGGAATAGAACTGGTGCCCCATATGATGCCTTTGAAGGACAAACGAACCCTGCTTCCAAGAGTTCATCTAGCTGCCTCCGCAACTCCTCCAACTCCTTAGGAGCCATACGATATGGTGCCTTTGCTGGTGGCTTGGAACCCGGTTCCAACTCAATAGCATGATCCACCTCTCTCTTAGGTGGTAGCCGCTTTGGTAAATCTGCAGGAAACACATCTACATACCTCTGTAGAACTTCAGCAATCCAGGGTGGAATGTGTCTCATTCCTCCCTCCTCATCATCATGACCCCTCACCAGCGTAGCTATGTAAGTGTCATGGCCGCGTTGAAGACCCCTCTTCAACTGCATAGCTGAGAGCATCGAACTCCCATCACTTGTCGACTGAACCTCCTTCACGTGACATGGCCCTCCTTCATCAAGGATGCAAAGCAACCCCAAATAGGGCAGTACAAAACCTTCGCACAAACACAAGAAGTCCATTCCAAGAATGAAGTCAAAATCATCCATATTGACTACGGAGAAGCTCAATTTACCTTCCCACTCCCCCACGACGATTGGTACATCACGAGCAACCCCACTAATCGCTTCCATCGTCCACCCATGTCAGTCCCAATCTGATAGCCTCTCTTGTAGAGAGAAAGTTGTGTGTTGCACCTGAATCAATCATGGCCTTGGCCTCCTTGCCTCGGACCGTGAGTTTGACGTAAAAGAGCTCCCTCCTTGACCTCCTCGTGCTGCCCTCATTGCCTTGTAAGGCCGCTACCATCTTTAGTGAACCCATCCTTGCAATGTCACTAGATCCCTCGCTCTTGTCCTCCACCATAGAGTTTAAGAGCTTCTTCCTTGGACAATCCTTTAAGAAGTGGTCACCATCACAAAGAAAGCATTTAGGCTTACCGTCTCCCTTCTTCTTCTTATCGTCCGTCCTCTCTAACTTGCTGTCCTTCTTCTCCCATGGTTTCTTGCCCTTGCTGGTCTTGCTGCCCTTAGAGTTTGATGTTGAGACCTCCGTCTTCTTCTCAAACTCAGTCAGCTTCTCAGCCGTGGAGAGGGCCTCGGCCAATGACTTGACATCCCTCCTCAGCTCTTGTTCAGCCCAAGGCTTGAGTCCATCAAGAAAGGCAAATAACCGATCTTCACCGGTCATGTTAGAGATACTTAGCATAAGAGAAGTGAAACGAGAAACGTACTCCTTTATCCTTCCCGACTGTTTCAAGGCCCTCAACTCCTTACGAGCCTCAAATTCAGCATTCTCCGGAAAGAATTGCCTCTTCAATTCTGCCTTGAAGTCAACCCAAGACAAAATTGGGTTGGTGCTAGCCGCTCCGTCTCCGGTCCGCCGTCTCCACCACAAGATGGCATCATCCACAAGGAACATAGACGCACCCATGATCATGTGCTCATCTCCATGAACGTTGCTGACCAGTAGGTATTGCTCTACCTGCCAAAGGAAGTTATCAATTGCCTTTGGATCCCTTGTGCCATCATAGACCTTCGGCTCCGGCACCTTGATTTTGTCACTAGAGGATGGCTGGGAAGTGGTTGGTGTAGAATCCTCCACACGGCTTAGCTGTGCCTCTGCTAGAGCCCTTTCCTCACGTTCCACCACCCCAGTGGGCTGAGGTCGTGCCCCACCTCCTGCCATGTACTTTTCCCATAAGCTAACCCGTGCGCCCAACGCCACAATTTCCCCAATAAGGGTTTCTTGGACGTCGTGGACCTCCTCCTTGATCCCACGCATGCTGGCTGAGAATTCCTCTTTCCAAGTGACAAGATTTTTCTCCTTGCTCATTCATGCTCGTCTCCTCTCCCTTCATGTCTAAACGTTTGATCGCTCTGATACCAGTTGTAACGGGGCTGGAGAATGCCTAGAACTGTAGCTAAGCCTTCCGACCTCGCCAGGCACGTACTAAGTCTCGTCTAGCACGTTAAGCCTTCCTCAACGCTTTCCCAAGATACTCAAACAAATTACAAACCTCAGGAGGGGCGTACTTCCACACCAACAAGAGAGAATGAGAGGGAGAACACCAGAGGGATGAGAGAAACTCTCCTTTAGCTTTCTATGAAATGTACAAAACCAAAACTAAGTACAAATGAGAGGGACGTGCCTTTTTATACCCTAAGGCTACCCTCTATGTACATGTAATGTAATTAATATAATAAATACATTAAATACACTCTATCCCCTTGATCACGAACCTGGAAGAGCCCCTTGAGTTTTGAAGGTCGAGTCCCAAACCGTGTTCCCACCTGAACAGGTTTGCCAGCCGTGCCCCCCTCCCGTTGAGCCGGCCGGGGTTTGATTAGTGGTGGAGTCGCTGTTCCGTCACACCCAAAGCAACCTGCGGGACTCTTGAGCCAGCGAATCGTGCTGGCAGTACCCGGTCGTCCTTGGGGCCAAGAGAGGGCTGGGGGGAGCTGGCGCGCCGCCGAGGCCGGCAGGCCCTACTCGCGGCGCCGAGGCCAGAGGGCACTCGCGACACGCCAAGGAAAGCGGAGGCACTCGCGACGCGGCAATGGCAAAAAGGTCCTCGCGCGGCACCGGGGACCGAGGCAGGTAGGCCCTCGTGACGCGCAGAGGAAAGAATGCCCTCGTGACGCGCAGAGGAAAGAATGCCCTCGCGACGCACAGAGCGTTCATCGCCAAGGCCAGCAGCCGCTCGCCAGTCGCCAAGGCAAGGAAGGCCCCTCGAGCGAATCGCGCCTCGGCCGGCTCCAAGTCCCATGGCCGGCAGGTGGCAGCTCGGCGCCAATGCCTGTTGCAGAGCTCCTTGCAACCCCAACTGGCTGACCAACACCGCCGCTGGCCAGCGACCCCGACCCACGCGCACCGTGACGGCTCTGATTGCGCTGGGTGGCAGGGGTACGTTGCCAGGGCCGGCACGCGGCAACGCTCGCGATGCGGCTGGTGGGAGCGAATCATAGCACCCGCCGCACATAGCCTACGGGTCGCTGCACCACGGGGCTCGGGGCGGGGCCGGGGCCGGCGGAAAGGGGGAGAATCCCCTCGTCGCACCGCGGAGTCCTCGTCCGATTCACCGAAAGGCAGAGTAAGAGAACAAAGGGGGAGGCGTTCTTGGATACGTTACCGAAGCGCCGACGCACCGCGAGCTAACCGCAGCATACCGACCCACCTCAGCGCCCGGAAGCGGGCGACGAAATCGCGACGCGTCGTCGTTCGTTGAGAGCGGCGAAATTGCGCCCGACGTCGTCTTTGCTTTTAAATCCTCGGCATCTCGGCCACAAGGGGCGTGGATCGGCCTCCTGTGATGCCTTCATCCCGACCGCCAGCAAAGGCATCCGCGAGGGGGGGGGGGAGGGGTCAACGGGCGCCGAATTGCAAAATCGCTACCGAGGGGCAACGCAAAAAACGAACGACACCAAAAAATAAGAAGGGCCAGGGGGAGGCCTGTAACGTTTAAATCAGCGCTAAAGGGATGGGATGGCCCTGCTGGCGCAACCATTGGCAAGCCGAGGACCCATTAGGCGTGGGGGGTGGCAGGCCCCTCATGATCGCCAAGATTATAAAAGAGAAGGTCCACATACAATGACCGCCATGTGAGTATTAGTAAAACCAATAGCGGCGGCTTCGATGATGACTCTGCCAGTCCTTGAAAGAAGATCGCCACATGACAAACTTCCAGCCCCGGTCATTGGTCTTGAAGGCCAGCCCTGCAAGAAAGACCTCACTGTGGCGCTTGAGGGCCATCTCCCCCTGCAGGGGGAGCCATAAAGCCGGGGGCGCCGGGCGATGACCTGCTTGCCGGAGATGGGGTTGCCTGGAGAGGCTGGGCCCCACCTCATGGTGGCGGGGTACGGAGACACTTTTTTTGCGGTATCAGGTGGGAAATGGGAAAAATGAGTTTTTTCAGTAGGTGCGAGCTGCCTTTCAAGTTGGCGAAAAGCTTAAAAGCGGGTTGGGTCAGCACCTCCCACCCCTCGTCCCACCACATGCATGAGGGGGGCTGCCTGTGCCACCCGTCCCATCCGAGCGGCGGGCTCCTATAAATCAAAGGCGTCTTGGGCAGCGCACCCACCCGTGCCGCCTTGGCCTTGCGCCTTGGGCCTTGGCCGACGGCCGGCGATCGCGGGCGTAGCGTATTTCGTGGTCCCGTTAGTCCGGGTGCCACGTCGCGCTGGCTTCATGCAGCACTCACCTGCGGTCGGCGGGGAAAGCCCAGCGGTAGCTTGGCGCATGGGGCAGGCCTGCCTTTGCGGGCTGGCCGGCGCATGGGGCAGCTTCCCCCTCAGATTGGCTTCGCAAGGGCAGGACAGCCATTGCGGTGAGCGAGCACGCTTAGGGGCATGCCTGGCCGGAGCTGGCGCCACAAAGGGCGGGCCAGCCCCACCAGGAAGGGGCGCAAGGGGGCGACCTACTTCTCTGGCAGCGTGCGCCCATGGGCAGGCACCTGCCCAACCAGGTAGCCACAAGACAGCGCCTGGCCGGGCAGGCCAGCCCTCCCTGGCGTCGCGGCGAGCGGGCTGTCCAGCCCCACCAGGGGGGCGCACCTGGGGGCAGGCCAGCCCATCCTGGCTGTCTAGGCAAGGGGGCAGGCCAGCCCACCGGTAGCCTTGGCTTAGGGCTGGCCGCCCCACCCCAATGGGCAAGAATGGGCAAGCCTGGCCGCGCGGGGGGGGGGTCGTCGCCACACCTTGAACCTCCTCGCGGTGGGCCCCACCCACGTGGGACGGTACATACACTTTTTCGCGGTACCCAGCGATGCTGCGGATATATTTGGGATTTCCCACGGTGGGGAGCGGTTGGCGGCAAAGGGGCAGGCCAGCCCCACTGGTGCGTCTTGTGGCAGCGCATGGGGCTGGCCTGCCCTAACTGGCGGCGTCGGCGCAAGGGGCAGGCCTGCCTCACCCGGCTTCCAGGCCAGGGGCAGTCCAGCCCCTCGGTAGCCAGCGAGCAAGGTCAGGCCAGCCCCTCCTGGGCAGCAAGGGGTCAGGCATGCCCCCGGGAGGCTGGCCTCAAAGGGGCAGGCCAGCCGGGCTCTGGCGTCTTGGCGCAAAGGGCCACCTGCCCACCCAGGCGCAAGGGGTAGGGCAGCCCCTCCTGGCGCCTGTGGCGTGTTAGGGTCTGGCCTGCCCCCCTGGCTTGGAGGGGGGTCAGCTAAGGCACCTTAGTGTGCCTGCTCGCGGTGGGCCCCACCTGCGTGGTGGCAGTCGGAACACTTTTGCGGTACCAGCGTGGCTGAGGGATAGTTTTGGTTTTCAAATAGGTGGGAGCGGATTGTGGCGGGGCGCGGTTAGTGAGCCGGCCCGAGGCTGGGCGGGATAAGCCTGGGCCTGTTGCCCCTAGCGCGTGCTCAAGAAAGGCACTGTCGCCCCTCTCGGCGCCCGTGGAAGGGTTAGTTGCCCCAGCTGGCTTCGAGCAATGGCGGATCAGCGGCGGCGTTGGCGGTTCGCCGCCCGATAATGTTGCGAGAAGTCCACTGAACCTTATCATTTAGAGGAAGGAGAAGTCGTAACAAGGTTTCCGTAGGTGAACCTGCGGAAGGATCATTGTCGATTCCACTAAACGAAGCGCGACCAAGCGAGCGAGCTGCACCACGATGCCCCACGGTGGCGGGGTGCGGCCGGGAGAAACGCATATCGAATCCCCTCGCCAAGATTAGCGACCGGGCCCGGCGGGCTCAGCGTCAGCGCCGCCCCCGACGGTCCGGGACGCGAACACACGAACAACCACTTTCGGGCGCTGACATTGCAAAGCGAAAAGAAGCGCTGGTCCCCCCGTGGCGTGACCATGGCGTCCGACCTCGAACACGGTAACCTAATACGACTCTCGACAGCGGATATCTTGGCTCTCGCGATCGATGAAGAGCGTGGCGAAATCGCGATACTTGGTGTGAATTGCAGAATCCCGCGATCCATCGAAGTCTTTGAGCGCAAGTTGCACCCGAGGCCACTAGGTCAAGGGTACACCTGCCTGGGCGTCCACGCCCGGCGTGTTCTCCCCACCCGTGCCCTGCTGCCCCACCCCGGGCGCCGGTGGGTCGTCGGGGCGAAAGCAGATTGGTCGTCCTTGCCCCTGGCGAGGTTGGCTGAAAAACACT
>CM034082.1:17589681-17592181 GCA_019845555.1 Aristolochia fimbriata | reverse complement strand
CGCAGAGCCCTCGTCCGATTCACCGAAAGGCAGAGTAAGAGAAAAAAGGGGGAGGCATTCTTGGATACGTTACCAAAGCGCCGACGCACCGCGAGCTAACCGCAGCATACCGACCCACCTCAAGCGCCGTGGAAGCGGGGCGACGAAAGAAATCGAGCAAGACAGCGCCGTCGTTGAGAGCTTAACGAAATTGCGCCCGACGTCGTCTTTTTTTTCGCGATAAATCTCGGCATCTCGGCCTTCTGGCCGGGCGGCTAGGCACCTTAGTGCCTGCTCGCGACGGGTATTGTAAGTGGCAGAGTGGCCTTGCTGCCACGATCCACCGAGATTCAGCCCCATGTCGCACCGATTCGATCCCTCCTCCCCCCCCCGTGCCCGCATGGTCGGTCCTAAACGCATCAAGGAAAACAAAAATGTTGAGCGGCGGGGTTCCCTAGTCGGGAGCGGAGTCGCAGTTCCGTCACACCCAGGCAACCTGCGGGACTCGCGAGCCAGCTGAATCGTGCTGGTACCGGTCGTCCTTGGGGCCAAGAGAGGGGGGGAGCTGGCGCCCGAGGCCGGCAGGCCCACTCTCAGGGGGCGCCGAGGCCAGAGGGCACTCGCGACATGCCAAGTAAAAGCGGAGGCACTTCAGCGACGACGGGCAAAGCAAAAAAGGTCCTCGCGACGCCGCAGAGGAAAGAACGCCCGCTGACGCGCAGAGCCGCTCGTCGCCAAGGCAAGGAAGGCCCCTCGCTGAATCACTTCTCGGCCGACTCAAGTCCCATGGCCGGCTGGCGGCAGCGCGGGCGCCAATGCCAGCGACAGAGCTCCTTGCAACCCCAACTGGCTGACCAACCCCGCCGCTGGCCAGCGACCCGACCCACGCCGCGACCGCGGACGGCTGTGATTGCGCAGGGTGGCAGGGTACGTTGTCGGGCCGGCAGACGCGGCAACGCCGCGAAAGCTGCTGGTGGGCTGAATCAGAGCACCGGGCCGCCGACACACGCCTGCGGGTCGCTGCACCGCTGGGCTCGGGCGGGCAGGGGCCGGCGGAAAGGGGAGAATCCCCTCGCCGCACCGCTGAGCCCCTCGTCCGATTCACCAAAAGGCAGAGTAAGAGAACAAAGGGGAGGCGTTCTTGGATACGTTACCAAAGCGCCCGACGCGACCGCTGAAGCTAACCGCAGCATACCGTCCCACCTCAGCGCCGTGAAGCGGCGCGACGAAATCAGCAAGACGACGCCGTCGTTGAGAGCGACGAAATTGCGCCCGACGTCGTCTTTGCTTTTCGCGATAAATCTCGGCATCTCGGCGGCCAATGGGCGGTTTTACAGATGCCTTCATCCCGACCGCCAGCAAAGGCATCTCGAGGGGAGGGGCAGGGTCGATGATTTCGAAATCGCAAAAAAATCAGGGCTTGAGGGGCACGCATAAACACGAACGGCCACGGCAAAAAAATTGCCAAGGGCCGAGAGGCCAACAACGCCGAAATCGCGCAAGGAAGGGCCTCCGCGGAAGTCGCCATTGGCGTTTAGGACCCACTGGCATGGGGCGGGGCATGCCCCCCGCAGATGCACGCCAGCGGAAAGGGAAGGGATCACGGCTAGGCCCCTTCGCCTAGGAGGCACCGGCCTCACCCAAAGAAGGCCGGCTTGTACAGGCGCTTGGCCAGCCCTGCAGGCGACGCGACGCGCCGCGGCGCTGGACAGCCCCAGCAGGCGACGCTGCGTGGCCCTGGCCTGCCCCAAAGCAGGTGCTCCTTGGCTGCTGGCTGCCAAGCGGCCTGCCTGGGCAGCGGCGTGGCGCGCTGGCCAGCCCCCCGCAGGGGAGCACGCAAAGGCGGGGCCGGGCGATGACCTGTTTGCTGGGGATGGGGTTGCCTGGGAGAGGCTGGGCCCCACCTCATGGTGATTTGTACTGAACACTTTTTGCGGTATCTGGTGGGAAAAGGGTAAAAATGGGTTTTTCTATAAGTGCGAGCTGCCTTCGAGTTGGCCAAAAGTTTAAAAGCGGGTTGGGTCAGCACCTCCCACCCCGTCCCACCACAGGCATGGGGGCGCTGCCTGTGCCGCCCGTCCCTTCCGAGCCGTAGGGCTCCTATATATCAAAAAAGCCTTGTGCCGCCAAGACCAGCGCCCGCCTTGGCCTTGGGCCTTGGGCCTTGGCGGCGGACGGCGGTCATGGCTGCACGCATGTATTTCATGGTCCCGTTAGTCCCGTGCCACGTCGCGCTGGCTTCATGCAGCACTCACCTGCGGTTGGGCAGGAAAGCCCAGCGGTGGCGTATGGGGCAGGACTGCCTTTGCAGGCGCTGAAAAGCATGGGGCAGCCCAGCCCCTGTTGGCCTTCGCAAGGGCAGGCCAGCCATTGCGGTAGCTGAAGGCCAAGAGCGGACAAGCCTGCCCCACCAGGCGTGCGCTCAAGGGCGGGGGTTTTCCCCACCAGGCGCCCGCCTGGGAGGGCAGGCCAGCCCCTCCCGGCCGCCGCAAGAACGGGCAGGCCATCCCCACCACCAGGC
>CM034082.1:17572181-17579681 GCA_019845555.1 Aristolochia fimbriata | reverse complement strand
AGGGATGTCAAGTCATTGGCTGAGGCCCTCTCCACGGCTGAGAAGCTGACTGAGTTTGAGAAGAAGACGGAGGTCTCAACATCCAACTCTAAGGGCAGCAAGACCAGCAAGGGCAAGAAGCCATGGGAGAAGAAGGACAGCAAGTTAGAGAGGACGGACGATAAGAAGAAGAAGGGAGACGGTAAGCCTAAATGCTTTCTTTGTGATGGTGACCACTTCTTAAAGGATTGTCCAAGGAAGAAGCTCTTAAACTCAATGATGGAGGACAAGAGCGAGGGATCTAGTGACAATGCAAGGATAGGTTCGCTGAAGATGGTAGCGGCCTTACGAGGCAACGAGGGCAGCACAAGGAGGTCAAGGAGGGAGCTCTTTTACATCAAACTCACAGTCCGAGGCAAGGAGGCCAAGGCCATGATCGATTCAGGTGCAACACACAACTTTCTCTCTACAAGAGAGGCTATCAGATTGGGACTGACATGGGTGGACGATGGAAGCATTGTCAAGTCGGTCAATTCTGAAGCAAGGGCGATTAGTGGGGTTGCTCGTGATGTACCAATCGTCGTGGGGGAGTGGGAAGGTAAATTGAGCTTCTCCGTAGTCAATATGGATGATTTTGACTTCATTCTTGGAATGGACTTCTTGTGTTTGTGCAAAGGGTTTGTACTGCCCTATTTGGGGTTGCTTTGCATCCTTGATGAAGGAGGGTCATGTCACGTGAAGGAGGTTCAGTCGACAAGTGCTGGGAGTTCGATGCTCTCAGCTATGCAGTTGAGAGAGGTCTTCAACACGGCCATGACACTTACATAGCTACGCTGGTGAGGGGTCATGACGATGAGGAGGGAGGAATGAGACACATTCCACCCCGGATTGCTGAAGTTCTACAGAGGTATGTAGATGTGTTTCCTGCAGAATTACCAAAGCGGCTACCACCTAGGAGAGAGGTGGATCATGCTATTGAGTTGGAACCAGGTTCCAAGCCACCAGCAAAGGCACCATATCGTATGGCGCCTAAGGAGTTGGAGGAGTTGCGGAGGCAGCTAGATGAACTCTTGGAAGCAGGGTTCGTTCGTCCTTCAAAGGCACCATATGGGGATCCAGTTCTATTCCAAAAGAAGAAAGATGGATCCATGCGTTTGTGCATAGACTACCGAGCTCTCAACAAGGTGACAATCAAGAACCGCTACCCTATTCCTCTGATTTCAGATTTGTTTGATCAATTGAGGGAGGCAACGGTGTTCACCAAGTTGGATTTGAGGTCGGGGCATTACCAAGTCCGGATCGCGGAGGGCGACGAGGGGAAGACCACATGTGTAACAAGGTATGGGGCATTTGAGTTCTTAGTTATGCCATTCGGTTTAACTAACGCACCAGCCACCTTTTGCACTCTAATGAATAAGGTGTTGGGACCTTATTTGGATAAGTTTGTGGTAGTCTACTTGGATGATATTGTGATCTATAGCAAGACAATGGAAGACCATGTACGTCACTTAGCTCATGTGTTTGGAACGTTGAGGGAACACTCGCTCTTTGTAAAGAAGGAGAAGTGTTCATTCGCTCTAAGTGAAGTATCTTTCTTGGGGCATTGGATAGGAAGTGGACGCATATGGATGGATGCCAAAAAGGTGGAGAGCATAGCCGATTGGCCCGAGCCTACCGGGGTAAGTGAATTGAGGAGTTTTCTTGGTTTGGCTAACTATTATAGGAGGTTCATATGTTCTTTCTCAGCAATAGCTAGTCCTCTTACCGAGCTTCTCAAAAAGAAAGCTCCATGGGTATGGTCGGGGGCATGCCAAGCAGCGTTTGATCGGCTGAAGGTGGCCATTATGCAAGAACCGGTGCTACGTTTAGCAGATTTCAGTAAGCCATTTGAGGTGCATACGGATGCATCTGACTTTGCAATAGGAGGAGTCCTAGAGCAAGAGGGTCACCCAGTGGCCTTCGAAAGTAGAAAGCTTAACGAGACGGAGAGAAGATACACTGTCCAAGAGAGGGAGATGACCGCGGTGGTGCACTGCCTAAGGACGTGGAGACATTACTTGTTGGGGGCCAATTTTGTGGTCAAGACCGATAATGTAGCATCTTCTTACTTTCTAACTCAAAAGAATCTTTCTCCAAAACAGGCTCGTTGGCAAGACTTCTTGGCTGAGTTTGATTTCAGCATGGAGTACAAGCCGGGCCGAACCAACATTGTGGCGGATGCATTGAGCAGAAGGAGCGTCAATGAGAAACCCAATGGTGGTAGCACATTGGTGGAGAATATCGATGTGCTGGTCTCTAGGTGTGAGGGCACGCCCAAGCGACCATATGCTGGCAGAGGGCCAGCATGGCTACGAAGACTATCAATTCATGGGGGCAATTATACTTGTCAAGTGAGTGGGGATAGTTGTAGCCCGTGAGGTGCACTTACTTCTTTTTTTCATTGTATATGTCAACGAGGGCGTTGACACAATGGGTGTGGGAGAATGTAAGGGGTACTTCTTTCTGTTATGTAAAACCAATGGTATGGACGCATATCGTAGGTTAAATCTATGTGTGTACAGCATAGTTGCTTGCAAGGGGGTTGCAGGCATGCATGCCGAGTTAAAGGCATGTGGGTACAGTGAGCCTAGCGAGGAAGGGGACACTGGACCGCCCGGTGCTAGCGAGGATGGGCGTCGGGGACAAGGGGGGATACCCTTTGTAAAGAACCAAACTTCAGGAGGAGGATGGTTGTGCAAGCACAGTGCGTGGCAAAACACGCAGACAAGACATCAGTCCCACAAGCATGGGGGGCTTCACGGCTTGGCATAAGTGCAGAAGGAGTCTGCTTGTGAGGCGTGGCATAAGGGGCCTAACAGACCATGTGGTCCGGGGTATGGCCTTGGCAGCATCAAGACTTTACGACCCATGAAATAAAGGGGCCTATCGGTGTGTCTTGGTCTTGCCGCGATGCACTCCAATATGGCCTGTGAGGCCTTCGCCGCCGGGCCTTCTACCTGTCTTCTGTAGCGATGGGAATGAAGATAAAGAGGCCGCGGGTCGCAGCCCGCAGGAAGTGAAGGAATGGATAGCGATGAAGACAAACCAGCGCCGCAGGCTCAGCACACCTGTGGCCCTTAATCTTAGTCTTGAAGATGAGAGAAAGGAAGGCTAAGGAAGCTGAGGCGGGCTGTTAAGGCGATCTTGTGAGCAGCTTATCTGCGGCAGGAACAGGGTTCTTGGGTAATAACCCCATGCTTAACTGTAGTATGAGGAGGCCTCTGTAGCGCATCTTGCTGGCGGGCAGGGCGCTGGCTGGTGGCGTATATGCTGAGTCTGGCAGGCCCGACGCGATGAGGCCTGCCGCCTTGTGGCTTCAAGCGCTGGCAAGCCGTCTTGTATAGCGTCTTGGCATTAATCGTATATCTGGTCATGGCGGCTGGCAAACCTGTTCAGGTGGGAACCCGGTTTGGGACTTCGACCTCCAAAACTCAAGGGGCTCTTCAGGTGCATGATAAAGGGGATAGGGTGTATTTAGTGTATTTATTGTATTAATTACAATACATGTACATAGGGGGGGTAACCTTAGGGTATAAAAGGGGCACATCCCTCTCATTTGTACTTAGTTCGGATTTGTATCTTTCACTACTGCAATATAGAGATTTCTCACATTCCCTGGTGCTCTCCCTCTCTCTCTCTCTCGTTCTGGTGTTGGCATACATCCCTCTCTTGAGGTTTGCAATCCGTTTGAGTATCTTGGGAAGGTGTTGAAGGAGGCTGAGCGTGCTAGGCGTGACTTAGTGCGTGCGGCGAGGTGGGGGAAGCTTGGCTGGAGTTCTAGGCAATCTCCAACCCCGTTACACCCCCCCCCGTGCCCGCATGGTCGGTCCTAAACGCATCAAGGAAAACAAAAATGTTGAGCCGGGCGGAGTTCCCTAGTCGGGCGTGGAGTCGCAGTTCCGTCACACCCCGGGCAACCTGCGGGACTCGCGCGAGCCAGCGCGCGAATCGTGCTGGCACCGGTCGTCCTTGGAGCCAAGAGAGGGCGGGGGCTGGCGCGCGCCCCGGAGGCCGGCAGGCCCAACTTCTTGGGCGCCGAGGCCAGAGGGCACTCGCGACACGCCAAGGAAAGCGGAGGCACTTCGCGACGCCGGGCAAAGGCAAAAAAGGTCCTCGCTGACGCCAGAGGAAAAACGCCGTCGCGACGACGCCAAGCAGAGCGTTCGTCGCCAAGGCAAGGAAGGCCCCTCACGAATCGCGCCCGGCCGACTCAAGTCCCATGGTCGCCTGGCGGCAGCCTGGCGCCAATGCCAGCGACAGAGCTCCTTGCAACCCCAACTGGCTGACTAACCCGCCGCTGGCCAGCGACCGACCCACGCCGCGACCGCGGACGGCTGTGATTGGCGCCAGGGTGGCAGGGTACGCTGTCGGGGCCGCATCGCTGCAACGCCGCTGGCGGCTAGTGGGGCTGAATCGAGCACCCGCCGCGACACCGTGGGTGGGTCGCTGCACCGCTGGGCACGGGGCCGGGCAGGGGCCGGCTGAAAGGGGGAGAATCCCCTCGTCGCACCGCGGAGCCCTCGTCCGATTCACCAAAAGGCAGAGTAAGAGAACAAAGGGGGAGGCGTTCTTGGATACGTTACCAAAGCACCGACGCACCGCGAGCTAACCGCAGCATACCGTCCCACCTCAGCGCCGTGAAGCGGCTCACGAGAAATCGTGCACGGCGTCGTCGTTGAGAGAGCGACGAAGTGCGCCCGACGTCGTCGTTGCTTTCAGATAAATCTCGGCATCGTCGTGCGGCGGCTGGGCGGAGCAGCGTACCTTCTTCATCCCGACCGCCAGCAAAGGCATCGCGAGGGGAGGGGCAGGGTCGGGGGGTCGCCGAATCGCATAAAATCAGCCCGAGGGGCACGCGAATAAACCGAAACCACGACAAAAAAATCACCAAGGGCCGGGGAGGCCAACAACGCCTTGAAATCAGCATAAGGGAAAGACCTCTTGATGGTCGCGCCCATTGGCAAGCGAGGAGGACCCACTTGGCATGGGGCAGGGCATGCCCATGGATCTGCACGCTATCAAAGGGAACCCCGTTACAGCCCTTCAGCAGTATGAGCGGCTAGCCTGCCCAGTGGCCTTCTGGCATGCGATGTATGAAGACAAGACGACGCCTGGGCCTGGGCCTGCCAGACAGGCGCCTGCGCATGGCGGGTCTCCTGGCCCTGCCCCCAGCGGCTTAGGGCTTGTAGCCCGGCCTGGCCTGCCAAGCTATAGCGGCGCTTGTTGGCGTGGCGACCAGCCCCCCCTTGGCTTCTTGGCGCTTAGGGGCCTGCCCCCGCAAGGGGAGCACATAAAGGCTGGGCGCCGGGCGATGACCTGCTTGCTGGGGATGGTAGTTGCCCGGAGAGGCTGGGCCCCTCCTCATGGTGTGGGTCTGAGACACTTTTTGCGGTATCATCGGTGGGAAAAGGGTAAAATGGGTTTTTTCTATAGGTGCGAGCTGCCTTCGAGTTGGCCAAAAAGAAAAGCGGGTTGGGTCAGCACCTCCCACCCCGATCCCACCCAGGCATGGGGGGCGCTGCCTGCCGCCCATCCCTTCCGAACTTGCGGGGCTCCTATATCATATCATAGGCTGGCCTTGCGCCCGCCTTTGGCCTTGGGCCTTGGGTCTTGGTCGACGGACGGCGGTCGCGGGCATGTGGACGTATTTCGTGGTCCCGTTCGTCCCGTACCCACGCGGCGCTGGCTTCATGCAGCACTCACCTGCGGTCGGCGGAAAGGGAAAGCCCGGCTTGTAGCGTAGGAGCAGGACTGCCTTTTTTGCGCTTGAGTCGCATGAGGGCAGCCAGCCCCTGGGCCTGGCTTCGAAAGGGCAGACCAGCCATTCTTGGTGCGCTGGCCCTAACGGACAAACCAGCGCCACCCTGGCATGTGGCAAGAAGGGGCAGACCAGCCCCACCAGGGCCAGACACCGCAGGGCTGGTCCCCCCTCGCCCTTGTGGCCCAAGAAGCGGACAGGCTAGCCCCACCAGGCGCCGCGCCTGGGGGCAGACCAGCCCCAATGCTGGGGCGTGGTCTTTCAGGCGACCAGCCCCACCGGGTGTGTGGCGGGGGACAGACCAGCCCACCAGTGTGGCTCTCTCGCAGCATTGCCCCACCGAGACCAAGGCTTCGGGGCGGGACAGCCCCACCTGGTGGCCTTCAGGCAGACCAGCCCCTCAGGGTAGGGCCACAGATCGCGCCGGGGCAGACCAGGGCCCCACTGGCGAAGGCTGGGCCCTGGGGCCTGCCCCACCTGGGCCTACCAAGCCGCCTGTGGCAGCTGGAGCTCCTGCCCGAAGGGGCTGGGGGGGCAGGGCAGGCCAGCCCCACCGGTGGGCTCTTGGCTGACGGCAGCCCCCCAGCGATCACAAGCTAAGGCACAGCCTCTGCCCCCTGGCTAAGGGCAGCCAGCCCTCACCCGCCATAGCCCCATTTGCCAGCCCTCCCCTGAGGGGCAAGATGGGTCAGGGCCATCACCGGGCAAGATCGCGCGCATGTCCTACAACCTGCCCACCAGGGCCGGGGGCTGGGCTGGGCTCAGAACCATGGCCAGGCCAGCCGATCTTGGGCGGCCAGGGCAGGGCCTGCTGCTCTGGCGCGGCTTCAGCGCAAAGGGGCACGCCGCCCCACCACCCAGCGCCGCATGGGGGCTGGGCAGCCCCTCCGGCGATCTTGGGGGTCAGCTAAGCGCACCTTTGTGCCTGCTTCATGGTGGGCCCCACCATGTGGTGACGGTCTGGAACACTTTTGCGGTTCCGTGTGGCTGAGGGATATTTTTGGGATTTCTAATAGGTGGGAACGGATTGTGGCGGTAGCGGTAGGCGGCGCGCGCCCGGGCGAGGCAGGCGGGATAAGCTGGGCTTGTTGCCCCCCTGCGTGCTCTGGAAGGGCTGTAAGCCCCCCTGGCGTGCTCTGGAAGGCCTGTAAGCCCCTCTGGCGCCGAGGAAGGGCTTGTTGCCCCAGCGGCGCTCGGTGCATTGGCTTGCCCCTCAGCGTGAGCGGTCAAAGGCCATTAAGCCCCTCGCTTCCGTTGGGCGATGGCCTTCAGCTCTTTGGCCAAGCGGGGAAAGGCCCAAGTGGCCTGCCAGCGACCCTTTTGCCCAACTTCGAGTTTTTCGATCTTTCACGCTCTCTGGCGGGGACCGTTCGGTGCCCCCTCTCCCGATCTTGACTTGCCTGATGCGGCGCCTATGGCGCCTTTTTGGCTTCGCCATGCACGGGCGGGGCATCGGCGTCGCGGACCAGCGGGCGGCGTGCGGCGAGTGGTGCATGTTGGACATGCGCTGGCGGTGCTTCCAGCCCGTATGAGCCGTCGTGTCGTCGTCGCGGTCTTCCCTTCACTGCCACGGACCTCCAGCGGCCTTGTTGGGTCGCAGGCATCCCCCTGGTGCTTGTGTGTTTTACCCGAAAGGGGCAGCTTCGCCTTTGATGTATAGTCCCTTTGAAACCCGTCGCCGGACCCGTGTCGTCGGCGGGTGCGGCGGGCGCAATCAAGGCGTC
>CM034082.1:17557181-17564681 GCA_019845555.1 Aristolochia fimbriata | reverse complement strand
CCTTACAGGGTAATGTAAGGGATACATGCGGGTCAAAGCATGTACATGTGTAAGGGAGCTTATGCATGAGGGGCACTAGTGAGAATGGGTGTTCTGACACGGGTTGAAAGTGTCAAATAGTGTGAACTGCAACACACTTGTGCACATGGGGTTGCACACCAGCCAGGGCAGCATGTGACCAAAGGCCATGGCATATGTTGACCCAAACATAGCAGCAGCAACCATCTGTATAAGGTGGGGCATAGCGCATGGGGCATTAAGACCGCGGCTGCAACCATCTGCCATTACGTGGTATGCATAGCGATGGGGGTTTAACCGTAACGCTGGCGGCATCTTGGTATGATGTGGCCTGTAAGCGTATAAGAGCATAACGAACCTCCGAACCGAGGGAGCCAGCCGCATGGGCGACAACAGATCTCTTGTGCGGGGGCTGGAGACGTATACACCTGTATGAAACCGCCAAATCAGCAAGGAGCTTGGGGCGCCTTGTGGCGTAAAAACATCAAGAACCCCACAGTATGGGTAGGCTAGCATGGGTAAAATCTGGTAGGCCGAAAGTACTGTCAAATTATGAGACCCGGAACATGTATGGGCAGCAACCCGCCCCGCACACGCATCGCGCCCAGATCTGATGCACCTGGTCATGGCGGCTGGAACTTGAAGTGAAGGGACACCAAGTATGAACGAGGTTCAGGTTTCAGGGGCTGGGGGATGTATTGGGATGGGATACATGTATGTGTAAATTACACTTAGGGGTAGTGTAATTAAGGGGTTTTAATCCAGGATTCGGGTATAAATAGAGAGGCATTCCTCTCATCTTGTAAGTTAGTTTTCTCAACGTGAATCCAAGAAAGGTTTCCCCTTAATCTTCTTTCTCTATCTCTCTCTCTCTCTCTCGGTACTTCTCTTCCTTGGCGAAGTTCGGGCAAGCAAGTGTGGAGGTCTTGGGCGGAGTTTTGGCTTACTACAAGCGATGGACTGACTTGTAGGCCAGCGACGGTGCTGAAACTTTGGCTACAGTCCTAAAGAAGAAGGCCGGCGTTTCATTGGTATCAGAGCGATCCCACATTGTGCTACGAGGAGGGAGAAGAATTGTGAAAGGTTAGAGAACCATGTCAGGTAAGGAACCAACCTTTTCTATCGAGGAACTAACCCAGGGCTTTGAGGCTTGGAAGGCCGAGATCTATGCGGAATTTCGGTCTGATCCCCCTCCATGGGCGATCGAGTTGGAGACTAATGTTTATGATGCGGTTGCTACAACGCGTACAAAGGTGGATGAGTGCATGGAGGCGCTAGAAGCCATACGATCCAGAGTAGCTAACCTCGTAAACTTGCTGGCTGCAAGTCCTGTCATGAAGGACTTCTCTTTACCAAGAGAGGAACAGAGGAGGGACGTTGGTGTTAGTGAGGAGTTCACCACAACAGAGGTTGTAAACACCCAGCCAAGGGAGTCTCAACAAACCAAGCCAATACGGGTCAAGGTGCCAGAACCAAAGGTGTATGATGGCGTCCGGGATGCAAAGGTAATTGACAATTTCCTTTGGCAGATAGAGCAACACTTGATGTCTTCCTGCGTTCGAGAAGAAGCAAGGAAAGTGAGTGCTGCTACTCTTTATCTCTCGGGAGGCGACTTCTATGGTGGAGAAGGCATACAGCTGGAGGAGGGACTGGGCCCCTTCAATTCAGACCTGGAAGGAGTTCAAGGCTGAATTGAGGAAACGGTTTTATCCTGCCAATGTGGATCACGAGGCTCGTAAGAAGTTACGTTCGCTCAAGCAAGGTGGGAGGATCCGTGAGTACATCTCCCAATTCACTTCTTTGATGCTGTGTATATCTGATATGTCCGATGCGGATAGGCTTTTCTCCTTTCTTGATGGTCTTAAGCCATGGGCGGAGCAAGAGGTTAGGAGAAAGGATGTCAAGACCCTTGCGGAAGCTCTGTCTGTTGCTGAAAAACTCCCAGAATTTGATAAGAGGTCAGAAGGCCAACATTCAAGTTCAGAAGACAAAGAGGGGTCAAAAGGGAAGAAGACCAAAGAGGACTCAGGAGGGGAAAGCAAGGGTCACGCAGCAGAAGGGTAAGAAGTGGGGAGATAGGGACAGGAAGGGGAAAGGTCCCAAGAGGACCTGTTTCATCTGTGATGGAGATCACCTGATGAGAGACTGTCCCAAGAGACATGCTTTGAATGCTATTCTCAAGGAAGGGTCGGCTGGACAGATTGCTTCAATGAGGAGGTATGAGGTTGCAGAGACTCGGGAGACCCATTCAGGTATGACTCTTAACACTGCAGGTTGCAGTGGAACTTCGTGCGTGGAGGACGCTACGAGGGGTGCAGGAGGCCAGAGGGCCCTGCGCCAACAACAGTATACGCTGACAGAAAAGCAAGCAGGCAGCAAGACGGGCAGCAACTGCCGCCGACACGGCCAGCCGCCCACAACGCCGTGGGAGGTCTGCCTATGCGGTAGGCGCAGACGCCAGAGGGCGTCCGGCAGCCGAGGAGGCGACGCCGCGAACGCTGAGAGCGGTGGAACTTATGGCGACGCCAGCGTCCACGGCAACCGCACAGGAGGCGACGGCCGCAACGCTGGAGCCGCGTTGGAATTTATGGCGCCACGGGCACCAAGGCAGCTTGGGCGAGATGGCCTCAACGCTGAGGAGCCGTTGAAACAAACGGGCGGCGCTGGCGCCAAACCGGCGCTGGTGCGCATGAGATCACGCCAGGAGTGTTGCGATCACTGGCGTGGTGCGACCGCGCCACTTCGGCGCAGAGGCGCCAAACTGAGGCTCACAAGGTATGTATCCTGGAGTGCAGACTTGCTACCTAGGGGCCATGAGGGGCTCCAAGGAGGACGTCAACAAGACAGGGGGTCGCGTACAAACTGAATTCATAGCACATGGAAGCAACCAGCGAGAGACTGATTCTTCCTTATCAAGGCCATTTCTTAGCGCAGTTTCACAACCAGACAACCCACTTACACGAAGGATTCGAGAGGCAATGCAGCATGATCCGGACGTGCTCAAGCTCACCAAGGCAGTTTCACTAGGTGAGACTAAACGCTTTTGGATGGAAAATGATCTCTTGTGTACAAAGGGAGGTCGGGTGTATGTTCCAAGGCATGGAGGGTTGCGCAAAGATATCATGAAGGAGTGCCATGATACCTTATGGGCTGGACATCCAGGTCAGAAGCGCACCATTGCCCTGGTAAGTGAAAAGTTCTATTGGCCTGGTCTAGCTATGGATGTGGAGGTTTATGTACGAACGTGTCTTGTTTGTCAACAAGACAAGGCTGAAAGGAGGCGACCAGGAGGATTGCTTCAACCCTTACCTATTGCTGAAAGACCATGGGATTCAGTCTCTATGGACTTCATACTCGGCATCAAGGAGAGTGGAGGGCTGAGTGCCATATATGTAGTAGTGGATAGATTTTCCAAATATGCTACATTCGTCGCTCTTTCGAAGAAATGTACTGCGTCAGAGGTCGCCAAGGTTTTCTTTTCAAACGTTGTAAAGTACTGGGGAGTACCCTCTAGTATCATATCTGATAGAGACTCTAAGTTCACAAGCAGATTTTGGAGAGAGCTTTTTGATTTGTTGGGAACCTCTCTCAACATGTCTTCCAGCTTTCATCCACAAACCGATGGACAAACGGAGAGGGTTAATCAGATTCTAGAGGACTATTTGAGACACTTTGTTTCAGCCAACCAGAAGGATTGGCCGAACTTGCTGGATATTGCTCAATTTAGTTTCAACCTCCAGAAAAGCGAAGCCACGGGACACAGTCCATTTGAGGTCGTGCTAGGGAGGCAACCTTCTCTTCCTATCGAGGTGCTGCCAAAACAGTCCAAGAAGAATGCTCCTGCCCACTTCATGTTGAAGAGGTGGAAAGAGACACAGGACCTTGCAAGGGTGTACTTGCATAAAGCAGCAAGGAGGATGAAGAAAGCAGCCGACCAACATCGAAGGCCAGTCGTGTTTGAAGTTGGGGACCAAGTCATGCTCAGGATACGACCCGAGCAATTCTCAATGCTCAAGGCGAGGAAGCAGGGGCTAATTCGTCGGTACGAGGGACCATTTCGAGTATTGAAGAAGGTGGGAGAACTTGCGTACAAGTTGCAACTGCCGGCAGCTTGGAAAGTACACAATGTTTTCCATGTAAGCCAACTGAAACCATATCACATTGATCCAGACCCGAACCGGGCATCTACATCACGGGGAACCATCCTGACGTTCAATCAACCACCTGGTCCAGAATTGGACTACATAATTACACATCGGAGTGTAGTTGCGTATAAAGGTAAAGGTACAACGAGACAGTACCTTGTTAAATGGAAGAACGAACCGGAGGAGGATGCAACATGGTGTGATCTACCAGAGTTGTACAGATGGATTCCAGATGTGGTAGACTATGACCGGAAGTTGACGAGGGCGTCAACATGATCGGTGTGGGAGAATGTGACGGAGTCAGTACTTGCAAGGGAGGATCTTGCAAGAACGAGGCACACGGGTCTCACGGAGTCTGGGAGGTGGACGCACAACCTAGAGAGACCACTTGTACATGACCGGGGTGGGTTATGTATTTTAGTACAGGGGAGCTTGTACTACCCTTACAGGGTAATGTAAGGGATACATGCGGGTCAAAGCATGTACATGTGTAAGGGAGCTTATGCATGAGGGGCACTAGCGAGAATGGGTGTCCGACACGGGTTGAAAGTGTCAAATAGTGTGAACTACTAACACTTGTGCACATGGGGTTGCACACCAGCAGGGGCAGCAACGACCAAAGGCCATGTGGCCTTGACCAGGCATAGCAAGCTCATCTACGTATATACCAGTCGCGCAAGCGCATGTGGGGCTTACAGGCTGGCGGCAATAAATAATAGTATGGCCAAGAAGGCATAACATGCTTGGCGACCGCGGCAATATCTTGGTAACCGGCAGCCAGCCCCATAGCGATAGCAAGCACATCTGAACGGAGGGGCCAGCGGCATGGGCTTGGCGATAACAGTCTGGCCTGAGGGGAGGCCGCTGCCAAGACCTGACCTGGCTGGCCTTCTTGTATGTGAGCAGGGCCTTGGCTTGTGAGCGTAAAGCATCAGCACATAACCCAACAGTATGAGGGTGGTGGTGGCATAAGGGGTAAAATCAGCGGGCATGAGGGCCGCATGGCAAGCGCTCATAATCACATGGGGCGGCCGCTGGCAGCAAACCCCGCCCCCAACATGCATCATCAACAGAATCTGATGCACCTGGTCATGGCGGCTGGAACTTGAAGTGAAGGGACACCAAGTATGAACGAGGTTCAGGTTTCAGGGGCTGGGGGATGTATTGGGATGGGATACATGTATGTGTAAATTACACTTAGGGGTAGTGTAATTAAGGGGTTTTAATCCAGGATTCGGGTATAAATAGAGAGGCATTCCTCTCATCTTGTAAGTTAGTTTTCTCAACGTGAATCCAAGAAAGGTTTCCCCTTAATCTTCTTTCTCTCTCTCTCTCTCTCTCTCTCTCTCTCTCTCTCTCGGTACTTCTCTTCCTTGGCGAAGTTCGGGCAAGCAAGTGTGGAGGTCTTGGGCGGAGTTTTGGCTTACTACAAGCGATGGACTGACTTGTAGGCCAGCGACGGTGCTGAAACTTTGGCTACAGTCCTAAAGAAGAAGGCCGGCGTTTCACCCGCAGATGCACGCGCGCGCAAAGGGAAGGCCCGTCACTCTGCAGGAGGCCACAGGGACAGGCTGGTGGCCCGCCAGGGCAGGGCCAGATCGCTGCTGGAGGCAGGGCGTAACCCCAGAAGGGCGGCGCATGCTGGCTGGACAGCCCTATGCGCGACGCGCAGCGGTGGCGCTGGACAGCCCCAGCAGGCGCTTGCGACGTGGCCTGGTTGCCCTGGTTCGCTTCCTCGCAGGGCGCTGCGCTACAAGACGCAGCCAATATTAAGGCAGGGTCGGGCAAACCGGCCAGCCTGGCAGCCAAGCGCGCTTGGTGCTGGCCAGCCCCTGCAGGGGAGTTAACCATAAGGGCGCTGGGGCCGGGCGATGACCTGCTTGCTGGGGATGGGGTTGCCTGGAGAGGCTGGGCCCCACCTCATGGTGACGGTCTGGGACACTTTTGCGGTATCTGGTGGGAAAAGGGTAAAATGGGTTTTTTCTATAGGTGCGAGCTGCCTTCGAGTTGGCCAAAAGCAAAAGGCGGGTTGGGTCAGCACCTCCCCCCCCCCGTCCCACCACAGGCATGGGGGACGCTGCCTGTGCCGCCCGTCCCATCCGAGCCAGGGTCCTATATATCAAAGAGGCAGCTGGCCAGGCCTTTTTCGCCCCGCTTTGGCCTTGGGCCTTGGGCCTTGGTCGGCGGTCGCACGCCAAGACGTATTTCGTGGTCCCGTTCGTCTCCGTGCCACGCGGCGCTGGCTTCATGCAGCACTCACCGCGGTCGGCGGGAAAGCTCGGAAGCCACAAGATGGGGCAGGACTGCTTTTGCAGCGCTGAAAGATGCGATGGGGCAGCCCAGCCCCCGCTGGCACGCCGCGAAGGGCAGGCCAGCCATTGCAGCGCTGAAGGCCAAGAACGGACAAGCCCGCCCCACTGGGCGTAAGCGCTGGCCAGAAGGGCGGGCCAGCCCCACCAGGTGCAGGGCTACAAGGGAGAGGGCTGGCCAGCCCCTCCTCGGCATCGCACAAGAACGGGCAGGCCAGCCCCACCAGGGCGTGCACAAGGGGCAGGCCAGCCCCACCAGCGGGAAGGCGTGGCACGGGCAAAGCCAGGTCAAGGCAGCAGGTTAGGCCACCCCAATAGCCAGCAAATTTCGGGGGAGCAGGCCCCCACCGGTGGCTTCGCCTCGAGGCAGCCCAGCCAGCCAGTAGGGGCGGGCCGCCAGCCCACCAGGCAGCCCTTTGGGGTCGGGCCAGCCCGAGGGCCGGTGGCAGCTACTTCAGGCAGACCAGCCCCTCCGGGAGGGCAGCCAGCCGGGCTTCAGGCCAGCCCCAGGCCTGGCCTGGCCTTCAGGCCGCCCCACCCCACCACCGGTGGCTTCGGGCAGACCAGCCCCACCAGGCGTCGGCTAGGGGCAGCCAGCCTCACCCTCACCGGCGGCCTAGGGACTAGCCAGCCCCTCGCTGGCGGCCTGGGTCAGGCCTGCCATGCCGGCCATGCTTGGGCAGATGGATCTGGCCTGCCCCCCCACCAGGCGGCGCGCAAGATGGGGGGCGTGGCCAGCTCCTCTGGCCAGCCGCGCAGGCGGGGCAGGCCAGCCCCGCCAGGCGCGGCGCGGATAAGATGGGGCAGGCCTGCCGCTGCTCTGGCGTCAGGTTAGGGGGCAGGCTGCCCCACCCCACGCCGCGCCGCAGGGGCTGGGCAGCCCCTCCTGGCGCGCGCGGGGGTCTGCTAGGCGCACCTTTGTGCCTGCTCGCGGTGGGCCCCACCATGTGGTGACGGTACAGACACTTTTGCGGTTCCGCGTGGCTGAGGGATATTTTTGGGATTTCTAATAGGTGGGAACGGATTGT
>CM034082.1:17542181-17549681 GCA_019845555.1 Aristolochia fimbriata | reverse complement strand
GGCGGGCAGGGGCCGGCGGAAGTGGGGGAGAATCCCCGTCGCACCGCTGAGCCCTCGTCCGATTCACCAAAAGGCAGAGTAAGAGAACAAAGGGGAGGCGCTCTTGGATACGTTACAAAGCGCCGACGCGACCGCTGAAGCTAACCGCAGCATACCGACCCACCTCAGCGCCGCGGAAGCGGGCGCGACGAGAAATCGCGCAGACGGCGTCGCCGTTGAGAGCGACGAAATTGCGCTGGCGTCGTCTTTGCTTTGCGATAAATCCGGCATCTCTTCCCGTGGCCGCTATGGGCGGCTTTATGTGATGCCTTCATCCCGACCGCCAGCAAAGGCATCGCGAGGGGAGGGGTCAACGGCGCCGAATCGCGAAAAATCGCTAGGGGAGGGGCACGCAAAACAACGAACGACTGGAAAAAAAAAATCGCCAAGAGACCCGGGGAGGCCAGAACGCCTTAAATCGCTTAAAGGGGAAGGACCTCTGCTGGCGCGCCATTGGCAAGCGAGGACCCATCGGCATGGGGAGGGCATGCCCCTATGCAGATGCACCGCCACAGGGAAGGGTCCCGCCACAGCCGGGGCCACGACAGTCAAGGCTGGCCAGTCCCATGCCAGCCAATACTGTCATTGGTTAGCCATTAAGAGCCACAGTTTTGCTTGCCAGCCCCAGAATGAGGGTGCCCCGAAGGGCTGGTCGGGCCGACCCTCGAAGGCCAGGGATGCTAACACTCTCCCTGGAAGATGCCCAAGGGCGCTGGGGCGCCTTCAAGTGGTGGCAGCTGCCAAGCGGGGGCCGGGCCAGCCCGGCCAGGGCGCTTGGCGCTGGCCAGCCTGCAGGGGGAGCACGCATAGGCCGGGCCCGGGCGATGACCTGCTTGCTGGAGATGGGGTTGCCTGGAGAGGCTGGGCCCCACCTCATGGTGACGGTCTGAGACTTTTGCGGTATCCGGTGGGAAAAGGGTAAAATGGGTTTTTCTATAGGTGCGAGCTGCCTTCGAGTTGGGCAAAGCGAAAAGCGGGTTGGGTCAGCACCTCCCACCCCCGATCCCACTACAGGCATGGGGTGACATTTGCCTGTGTGCCGCCCGTCCCTTCCGAGTCACTGGGCTCCTATATATCAAAATGGCCTACAAGGCCAACCAGCGCCGCCTTGGCCATGGCCTTGGGCCTTGGCGGCGGCTGGCGGTCGTGGGCGCTGCCACGTATTCATGGTCCCGTTAGGTCCGCGTGCCGCGTCGCTGGCTTCATGCAGCACTCACCTGGGGTCGGCGGAAAGCCCGGCTTGGCACAAGATGGGGCAGGCCCGCCTTTGAAGGCTGAAGGCCAGATGGGGCAGCCCGCCCCCTGGGCAGGGCCGGGGGCGGGCCAGCCCCCCACGGGCGCCCGGCCAGAAGTGGCGATCCTGCTTCTCTGGCCGGGCGGGCGCCATGGGGCAGGCCTGCCCAACCAGGGGCGGCTGCCAAGACAGAGCAGGGCAGGCCAGCCCCACCAGGGGCAAGGGGCAGGGCAGGCCAGCCCATCCTGGCATACAAGACAAGGGGCAGGCCAGCCCCACCCCTTGCTGCTTGGGGCAGGCCAGCCCACCAGTGGCGCGGCTTGGGGTGCAAGCCTGCCCCAACTGACGCGGGGGTCAGGTCGCCGACCTTGAACCGCTCGCGGTGGGCCCCTCCACGTGGTGACGGTACCGGACACTTTTGGCGGCACAGCGTGGCTGAGGGATATTTTGGGATTTCCCCGGCGGGGAACGGGTTGCGGCGGGAACAGATTGCGGCGCAAAGGGGCAGGCCAGCCCCACCGGTGGCGGGCGCATGGGGCAGGCAAGCCCCACCAGCGCTGTCGGCGCTTGGGGCAGGCCAGCCCCCTGGCTGGGCGCATGGGGCTGGCCTGCCGATCTTGGCGTCGCGCCGCGCAGGGGGCAGGCCAGCCAGTCCAGCCCGCGTGGGGCAAACCAGCCCCCTCCGGCCCCCCAGCGCGCATGGGGCAGGCCTGCCCCTCCGGCGTCTTGTAGCGCAATGGGCTGGGCAGCCACTCTGGCCCTTTTAGTCTGGGTCTGGCCTGCCTGGCGCTGGGGGCTGGGGGTCAGCTAGGCTCCTTAGGGCCAGCTCGCGGTGGGCCCCACTCGTGGTGACGGTACATGACACTTTTGCGGTTCTGCGTGGCTGAGGGATATTTTTGGGATTTCAAATAGGTGGGAACGGATTGTATATGGCGCGGTAGGCGCGTATGAGCCTTGAGACGCTGGCGGGGTAAGCCTGGGCCTGTTGGCCCCCTGCGTGCTCGGGGAAAGGCCTGTCGCCCCCTCAAGCGCCGAGGAAGGCCTTGTTGCCCCCCATGCGCTCGTGCAATGGCTTGCCCCTCAGCGTGTGAGCTGTGAAAGGCCATTTGCCCCTCGCTTCCGTTTGGCGATGGCCTTCAGCTCTTCGTGCCAAGCAGGAAAGGCCCAAGTGCCCCCAGCGACCCTTTTGCCCAACTTCGAGTTTTTTTGATCTTTCACGCTCTGCGGGACCGTTCGGTGCCCCCTCTCCCGATCTTGACTTGCACTGTGCTTTGCGCCTATGGCGCCTTTGTTGGCTTCGCCTTGCACGGGGGCGGGGCATCGGCGTCGCGGTTCCCTTGGCGGCGTGCTTGAGTGGTGCACGTTTGTAACGGGGTTGGAGATTGCCTAGAACTCCAGCCAAGCTTCCCCACCTCGCCGGCACGCACTAAGTCACGTCTAGCACGTTCAGCCTCCTTCAACACCTTCCCAAGATACTCAAACGGATTGCAAACCTCAAGAGAGGGATGTATGCCAACACCAGAACGAGAGAGAGAGAGAGAGAGCACCAGGGAATGAGAGAAATCTCTATATTGCAGTAGTGAAAGATACAAATCCGAACTAAGTACAAATGAGAGATTTGTGCCCCTTTTATACCCTAAGGTTACCCCCCCTTATGTACATGTATTGTAATTAATACAATAAATACACTAAATACACCCTATCCCCTTTATCATGCACCTGGAAGAGCCCCTTGAGATTTGGAGGTCGAGTCCCAAACCGGGTTCCCACCTGAACAGGTTTGCCAGCCGCCATGACCAGATAATGCAGTGGCGCGCTGCTGCAAGACACCAGCACGGCAGACGGCTGCTAGCAGAAGCCCTCATCGCTGTCATCGACCTGCCGCACTGCCAGCTTCAAGACCCTCGCCTCACCGCCGCCGCCTCGCGTTTCAGTTGCCCAGCCTGCAGGCCATTAAGCCTGTTGTAAGGGTTAGGGCTAAGGTCAACCCCGGGTTCCTCGCCGTAACCCTGCTTCGGCAGCGATTCCGGACCGCTTCCTCCTCTCGGCAATCTTCAGCCCCTTGTGGCCTACCTGGTGCTGGCGCCGCATTGGCTACAGGCTTTTTTTGATCTTTGTCTTCCACGCGGCGACACCGCCGCATGGTGTGCCTGAACGTAGCAAGCCCTTGGTCTTCCGTTCACGCCACGCCCACGCTGGTGGAGACTCATGGACGAAGGGCCGTTGGACGCTGTTGTTGGTCAGGTGTGTTCTCGCGCACCTGCGCACACCCGATATGCATCCCCTTACTGCGGGTAAGAAAGTCTTGGCGCGGCCGCGCCATACCCTCCGGGACCACATGGCTAACTAGGCCCTTTATGCCGCCCCAAGCAGACTTCTTCTGACCTGGCCTGTGGCGTAAGCCCTGCATGCTTGTGGGCAATGTCTTGTTCGTTGCTTTGCGCAGACTGTGGTTTGCACAACCATCCTCCCTCTGAGTTTGGTTCTTCGACAAAGGGTATCTCCCCTTGTCCCGGACGCCCATCCTCGCTAGCACCGGCGGTCCAGTGTCCCCTTCCTCGCTAGGCTCACTGTACCCACATGCCTTTAACTCGGCATGCATGCCTGCAACCCCCTTGCAAGCAACTATGCTGTACACACATAGATTAACCTACGATATGCGTCCATACCATTGGTTTTACATAACAAAAAGAAGTACCCCTTACATTCTCCCACACCCATTGTGTCAACACCCTCGTTGACATATACAATGAAAAAGAAGTAAGTGCACCTCACGGGCTACAACTATCCCCACTCACTTGACAAGTATAATTGCCCCCAAGAATTGATAGTCTTCGTAGCCATGCTGGCCCTCTGCCAGCATATGGTCGCTTGGGCGTGCCCTCACACCTAGAGACCAGCACATCGATATTCTCCACCAATGTGCTACCACCATTGGGTTTCTCATTGACGCCCCTTCTGCTCAATGCATCCGCCACAATGTTGGTTCGGCCCGGCTTGTACTCCATGCTGAAATCAAACTCAGCCAAGAAGTCTTGCCAACGAGCCTGTTTTGGAGAAAGCTTCTTTTGAGTTAGAAAGTAAGAAGATGCTACATTATCAGTCTTGACCACAAAATTGGCCCCCAACAAGTAATGTCTCCACGTCCTTAGGCAGTGCACCACCGCGGTCATCTCCCTCTCTTGGACAGTGTATCTTCTCTCCGTCTCGTTAAGCTTTCTGCTTTCGAAGGCCACTGGGTGACCCTCTTGCTCTAGGACTCCTCCTATTGCAAAGTCAGATGCATCCGTATGCACCTCAAATGGCTTACTGAAGTCTGCTAAACATAGCACTGGTTCTTGCACAATGGCTGCCTTCAGCCGATCAAACGCTGCTTGGCATGCCCCCGACCATACCCATGGAGCTTTCTTTTTGAGAAGCTCGGTAAGAGGACTAGCTATTGCTGAGAAAGAACATATGAACCTCCTATAATAGTTAGCCAAACCAAGAAAACTCCTCAATTCACTTACCCCGGTAGGCTCGGGCCAATCGGCTATGCTCTCCACCTTTTTGCCATCCATCCATATGCGTCCACTGCCTATCCAATGCCCCAAGAAAGATACTTCACTTAGAGCGAATGAACATTTCTCCTTCTTTACAAAGAGTGAGTGTTCCCTCAACGTTCCAAACACATGAGCTAAGTGACGTACATGGTCTTCCATTGTCTTGCTATAGATCACAATATCATCCAAGTAGACTACCACAAACTTATCCAAATAAGGTCCTAACACCTTATTCATTAGAGTGCAAAAGGTGGCTGGTGCGTTAGTTAAACCGAATGGCATAACTAAGAACTCAAATGCCCCATACCTTGTTACACATGTGGTCTTCCCCTCGTCGCCCTCCGCGATCCGGACTTGGTAATACCCCGACCTCAAATCCAACTTGGTGAACACCGTTGCCTCCCTCAATTGATCAAACAAATCTGAAATCAGAGGAATAGGGTAACGGTTCTTGATTGTCACCTTGTTGAGAGCTCGGTAGTCTATGCACAAACGCATGGACCCGTCTTTCTTCTTTTGGAATAGAACTGGAGCCCCATATGGTGCCTTTGAAGGACGAACGAACCCTGCTTCCAAGAGTTCATCTAGCTGCCTCCGCAACTCCTCCAACTCCCTAGGCGCCATACGATATGGTGCCTTTGCTGGTGGCTTGGAACCTGGTTCCAACTCAATAGCATGATCCACCTCTCTCCTAGGTGGTAGCCGCTTTGGTAATGCTGCAGGAAACACATCTACATACCTCTGTAGAACTTCAGCAATCCGGGGTGGAATGTGTCGCATTCCTCCCTCCTCATCATCATGACCCCTCACCAGCGTAGCTATGTAAGTGTCATGGCCGTGTTGAAGACCTCTCTTCAACTGCATAGCTGAGAGCATCGAACTCCCAGCACTTGTCGACTGAACCTCCTTCACGTGACATGGCCCTCCTTCATCAAGGATACAAAGCAACCCCAAATAGGGCAGTACAAACCCTTTGCACAAACACAAGAAGTCCATTCCAAGAATGAAGTCAAAATCATCCATATTGACTACGGAGAAGCTCAATTTACCTTCCCACTCCCCCACGACGATTGGTACATCACGAGCAACCCCACTAATCGCCCTTGCTTCAGAACTGACCGACTTGACAATGCTTCCATCGTCCACCCATGTCAGTCCCAATCTGATAGCCTCCCTTGTAGAGAGAAAGTTGTGTGTTGCACCTGAATCGATCATGGCCTTGGCCTCCTTGCCTCGGACTGTGAGTCTGATGTAAAAGAGCTCCCTCCTTGACCTCCTTGTGCTGCCCTCGTTGCCTTGTAAGGACGCTACCATCTTCAGCGAACCTATCCTTGCATTGTCACTAGATCCCTCGTTCTTGTCCTCCATCATTGAGTTTAAGAGCTTCTTCCTTGGACAATCCTTTAAGAAGTGGTCACCATCACAAAGAAAGCATTTAGGCTTACCGTCTCCCTTCTTCTTCTTATCGTCCGTCCTCTCTAACTTGCTGTCCTTCTTCTCCCATGGCTTCTTGCCCTTGCTGGTCTTGCTGCCCTTAGAGTTGGAGGTTGAGACCTCAGTCTTCTTCTCAAACTCAGTCAGCTTCTCAGCCGTGGAGAGGGCCTCAGCCAATGACTTGACATCCCTCCTCCTTAGCTCTTGTTCAGCCCAAGGCTTGAGTCCATCAAGAAAGGCAAACAACCGATCTTCATCGGTCATGTTAGAGATACTTAGCATAAGAGAAGTAAAGCCAGAAACGTACTCCTTTATCCTTCCTGACTGTTTCAAGGCCCTCAACTCCTTGCGAGCCTCAAACTCAGCATTCTCCGGAAAGAATTGCCTCTTCAATTCTGCCTTGAAGTCGACCCAAGACAAAATTGGTGTGGTGCTAGCCTCTCCATCTCCGGTCCTCCGTCTCCACCATAAGATGGCATCGTCCACAAGAAACATAGAGGCACCCATGATCATGTGTTCATCTTCATGAACACCACTGACCGATAGGTATTGCTCTACCTGCCAAAGGAAATTATCAATTACCTTTGGATCTCTTTGTGCCATCATAGACTTTAGAAGCCGGCACCTTCAATTTGTCGCTGGAGGATGGCTGAATGGTGGCTGGTGTGGACTCCTCCACAGCAGTAGTCCCGGCCTCTGCTAGGACAATCCTTTCTCTCCCCATGCTCCCGGTGGTTTGAGGTAGACCCCCACCTCCTGCCATATACTTCTCCCAAAGACTCACGCTGGGGCTTCAACGCTACTACTTCTCGAGCAGCGTCTCTTGGACGTCCTTGACCTCCTCCTTGATCTCCACGTAAGTTGCTGGAGAGTTCCTCCTTCCATGCGACAAGAGTTGGGTTAATTTCACTAAGCAATTGATTAGAGACATTACCCGATGGTTCTCCTTGCTCAGTCATGACTCGTTCCTCTCCCTTCATGCCTAAAACGCTTGAAACGCTCTGATACCAGTTGTAACGGGGTTGGAGATTGCCTAGAACTCCAGCCAAGCTTCCCCACCTCGCCGGCACGCACTAAGTCACGTCTTGCACGTTCAGCCTCCTTCAACACCTTCCCAAGATACTCAAACGGATTGCAAACCTCAAGAGAGGGAAGTATGCCAACACCAGAACGAGAGAGAGAGAGAGAGAGAGCACCAGGGAATGAGAGAAATCTCTATATTGCAGTAGTGAAAGATACAAATCCGAACTA
>CM034082.1:17519681-17522181 GCA_019845555.1 Aristolochia fimbriata | reverse complement strand
TGGGATTTCCCACAAGGGGAACGGGTTTTGGCGGGAACGGATTTGGCGCATAGGGGCAGGCCAGCCCACCCGGAGATAAGGCCGCATGGGGCTGGCATGCCCTACCAGCAGCGTCGGCTGCTTGGGGCAGGCCAGCCCCTCCTGGCGGCTGCTGGGGTGGCCTGCTGCTCTTCATGCGCGTCTTGCTGGGGGTAGTCAGATGGCGCACCTTGAACCCGCCGGTGTGGCCCCCCCTGCGTGGTGGCCAGTGAACACTTTAGCGTGCACCGCGGCGTGGCTGAGGGATATTTTGGGATTTCCCGCGAGGAACGGGTTGCGGCGGGAACGGATTAGCAGCAAAGGGGCAGGCCATCCCCACCGGGGCGTTGGCCACAAGATGGGGTTGGCCAGCCCCCACCAAAGCGCTGTCGCTTGGGGCAGCCCCTCCTGGCCGCGGCTAGCATGGGGCTGGCCTGCCTCTTGGCTTGGCGTGGGGCAGGCCAGCCACTCCCGAAGCAGCAGCGTGGGGCAGAGCCAGCCCCTCTGGAAGGCGTGGGCGAGCCTGCCCCCCCTCCTCGGGTTGTTAGGCCGGGGCTTCGCCGAACCCAACCACCTAATAAAGCGGGGCTGGGCAGCCACTCTGGCGTCTTGGTTCCTGGCCTGCCCCACCTGGGGGGGTCAACTTGGCTCCTTAGTGCCTGCTGTGGGCCCCCCCTGGTCGTGGTGTGGTCTGAGACACTTTTCGCGGTTTCTGCGTGGCTGAGGGATATTTTGGGATTTCAAATAGGTGGGAGCGGATTGTGGCGGTAGCGGTAGGCGTTGCGACGCGCAGGTAAGGCGGGGGTAAAGCGGGCCTGTTGGCCCCCTGCGTGCTCGGGAAGGCCTTTTCGCCCCCTGGCGCCGAGGAAGGGCTTGTTGCCCCAGCGGCTCTCGTGCAATGGCTTGCCCCTCAGCGCGTGGCGGTGCAAAGGCCATTTGCCCCTCGCTTCCCGTTAGGCGATGGCCTTCAGCTCTTCTTGCAGGAAAGGCCCAAGTGGCTGTTGTAGCGACCCTTTTGCCCAACTCTAGATTTTTTGATCTTTCAGCTCTCTGCGGGACCGTTCGGTGCCCCTCTCCCGATCTTGACTTGCCTGTGCGGAGCCTGTCACGCCTTTGCTGGCTTTCGCCATGCACTGGTCGGGGGCATCGGGTGTCGCGGACCATGGCCAGCGCAGTGGTGCTTTCGTTGGACATGCGCGAGTGGTGCTTTTCGCCGTATGAGCGTCGTCGCGTCCGCGCCGTCTTCCCTTCACTGCACGGACCTCCAGCGGCCTTTGTTGGGTCCATGGCATTCCCCTGGTGCTTGTGTGTTTTTCCCGAAAGGGGCAGCTTCGCCTTGATGTATAGTCCCTTTGAAACCCGTCCGCCGGACCCGTGTCGGTGGGTGCAGGCGGCGCAATCGGGCGTCAGCGTTTACTTTCCCCTCCGGCTTAGTCTCACACGGGTGTGCTTTCGAACGCCCGGACGACGAAAGTGTTCATGGACCCATGTGAATGCGGCAGTCTCGATGGACTTGGTTGGATTCGCAAACGAGTCCTGACGCCCAACTTTTTGCTTTCGACCGGCGATGCCCTGGCCCGGTGCTGAGGCGCACGCGATCGGGCGTGTTGAGGCGTCCGCGGTCTCTCGAAGAGGATGCTACCTGGTTGATCCTGCCAGTAGTCATATGCTTGTCTCAAAGATTAAGCCATGCATGTGTAAGTATGAACAAATTCAGACTGTGAAACTGCGAATGGCTCATTAAATCAGTTATAGTTTGTTTGATGGTACCTGCTACCGGATAACCGTAGTAATTCTAGAGCTAATCGCGTGCCCCAAACCCCGACTTCTGGAAGGGATGCATTTATTAGATAAAAGGTCAACGCGGGCTTTGCCCGTTGTTTTGATGATTCATGATAACTTCGGACGGATCGCATGGCTCTCGTGCGGCGACGATCATTCAAATTTCTGCCCTATCAACTTTCGATGGTAGGATAGGGGCCTACCATGGTATTGACGGGTGACGGAGAATTAGGGTTCGATTCGAGAGGGAGCCTGAGAAACGGCTACCACATCCAAGGAAGGGCAGCAGCAAATTACCCAATCGACACGGGGAGGTAGTGACAATAAATAACAATACCGGGCTCTCGAGTCTGGTAATTGGAATGAGTACAATCTAAATCCCTTAACGAGGATCCATTGGAGGGCAAGTCCGGTGCCAGCAGCCGCGGTAATTCCAGCTCCAATAGCGTATATTTAAGTTGTTGCAGTTAAAAGCTCAGTAGTTGGACCTTGGGTTGGGTCGATCGGTCCGCCTCGCGGTGTGCAGTGTGGGTCGACTCGTCCCTTCTACCGGCGAGGCGCTCCTGGCCTTAACTGGCGGGTCGTGCCTCCGTGCTGTTACTTTGAAGAAATTAGAGTGCTCAAAGCAAGCCTACGCTCTGGATACATTAGCATGGGATAACATCACAGGATTTCGGTCCTATTGTGTTGGCCCGGGATC
>CM034082.1:17509681-17514681 GCA_019845555.1 Aristolochia fimbriata | reverse complement strand
ATTCAGCCCCATGACCGATTTCCCTCCCCACCGGCCGGTCCTAAACACATCAAGGAAAACAAAACGTTGAGCGGCGGGGTTCCCCACTGGGCCTGAGTCGCAGTTCCGTCCCACCCAGGCAACCCGGCGGACCTTGAGCCATGGGAATCGTCAAGTACCCGGGTCGTCCTTGGGGCCAAGAGAGGGGGGGACTGTCGGCCGCCGAGGCCGGCAGGCCCTCCTCCTAAGGCGCTGAGGCCAGAGGGCACCTCGCGGCACGCCAAGGGAGCGGAGGCAAAGGACGCGGCAAAGGCAAAGGTCCGCGCAGACCGAGGACCTGAGGCAGCAGGTCCTCGCGACCCGTTAGAGGAAGAGAGGAGGAAAGAGCGTCCGTCGCCAAGGCAGGGGAAGGTTCGTCATCGGAACAAAGGAAGACCCCTCATGACCCAGGTCCCATATTGCTGGCGGCAATCCAATGCCGACAGAGTCTCGCAAACTCTAAAACCCCAACTCATACAACCAAACTGACCCGACCACGCCAAGACCGTGAGGGTGGTACCGGGATTGGCGTGAGTGGTGGGCCGCAACAGTCGCAAGACGCTGCAACGTCAGCTGGTTTACCAACCCGCAATCGAATCAGCACCGCGACCTTTTACTGGTCGGGGGACATGGGCGCTGGGCAAAAGGGTAGGGCGAGTGGGGAGAATCCCCGCCGCGACCGCTGAGCCCCAACCTCCATCCACCAAAAGGCGAGTAAGAGAAACTCTGGGAGGCGTTCTTGATTATCGCCACCAAGTTACCGACCGACCGGCTGAAGCTAACTGCGACCGAGCATGACCTAACTCGAGGCATTGTGAAAGAAAGGTTTGCCCAGTGACGTGCCGTCTGCCGTTGAGAGCGACGAATTGCGCCCGACGTCGTCTTTGGCCGCGATAAATCTCGTCCATATCCGGGCTGGCGGGGCTACAGCGTTCATCATCCCGCCAACAAAGGCATCGCCATGGGAGGGGTTGTGGGTCGGCTACCGAATTGTCGAAAATCGCCGAGGGGCACGCGAAAAGCAACTTAACATTACACAAAAAAATCGCCAAGGGGGGGGGGGGAACGCTACAAATGTGAAAATCGCGCGGAAGGGAAAGGGCCCGAGGACCTTGCCGATGGCAAAGGAGAAGGCTGGGCATGAAGTACGTGTCAAGAAGATGCATAAAGAGGGCGCCCGCCATTGTTGAAGGTCGGGCACACAGCAGCAGGGCGCCTCATTGCTGGCTCATTTGACCAAGGCAGAAGGCCACGCCCAAATAGGCATGCCAGGGCAACCCATGGAGATGAATTGATCTTGTGGGTATGGCCCCAGGCCCATGAATATGTTGGATCGCCTCCACCACTGGTATCTTTGGTTGGGGGCATTGCCGCGCCGCTGGTTCATCTGCCAGGGCGCCCCGAAGCTACCAACCAATGGGTGGTTATCAGTTGCCTCCCCACCAGTCCCCCATTTGAACATAGTTTGGGCCAACCCAGGAGTTATAACTATCAACCGGCGATGACCTGCTTTGGAGATGGGGTTGGCCTGGAGCCTGGGGCCCCACCTCATGGTGGCGGATACATACACTGCGGTATCTGGTCAGGTTGGGAAAATGGGTTTAAAATATGGGTGGGAGCTGGAAAGTGGGTTGAAAAAAAACTAGGTTGGCACAGCACCTGTGGAAAATCCCTCCGGGCAGGGGGGGACGTCTGCCATCCCGCCCTTAGACCGGAACTCCTGATATATATATCAAAAAAAACGTGGAATCCCCCTTTCCAGCGCTTGGCCTTAGTTGGGTCTTTGGCCATTTCAAACCCCGGCAAATCCAGTGGCCTGGCCTTTATTGGTCCCGAACCATCGTGCCCTGGCGATCAGAGGGCAGTGTTGCAGGTCGGCTTTCGCCAGGCAGACCAGGGGCGGGACATGCCTTGGCAGACCAGCCAATCTGGTCGCAAGTATGGCCAGACCATAATCCTGGCCTTGCTTCGCAACCATCCTGGCAGCAATTAGCCCATTAGACTGGCCGAGCAAAGCCAGCCCCTGGGCCAGCGGCGCGCTGGGAGACAAGCCTGCCCCACCGACGTGCAGAGTTGGGTCAGATCGCCGCACCTTGAACCCACTCGCGGTGGGTCCCACCACGTGGTGACGGTCTGAACACTTTGCGGTGCCACGTTGTGGTTGAGGGATATTTTAGGATTTCCCAGGCGGGAACGGGATAGCGCGGTGGATTTTTGCCCCAGCCAAGGGCAGGCTTGCCCACTGCAATTTTAAGCACAAGATGGTAAGTTAAGGGCTCACTGCTGGGGCAGGCCTTGCCTATGGGGGGCAACCCTCACGGCAATGTCTGCGCTGCCCTTGCGGATCAGGGTCAGGGGTCAAGCTTGAACCCGGTTTTGTTGGGTGCCCCACCTCGTGGTGACGGCAAGAGACACTTTTGCGGCAAACTATGGAGAGGAGGGATATTTTTGGGATTTCCACAAAGGGAACGGGTTGCGGCAGAATGCCATTCCGTTGATGGGGCGACCATCCACACCAGTCCCGCGCCTAGGGGGAATAGTTGCCCGATGGGGCTATGCTGGAACCGGGATGTTTTTTGCCCCTCCTGGACCTTGGTTGGGGTTTTGCCAACCCACTCTTGGGTGGAACTAATCACAGTGCGCCTGGGACGCGGCGGGACGGGCCCCAATTACCTCCTAGTCCGCGTGGCCCCACCTTATAAAGCTTCTAGGTTGGTAACCTGCCCCACCATGGGGCTAATGGTGGGGGCTGGGCAGCCTTCCTCCAGGGCCGGGAAGTCCTAGCCTGCCCCTCCTGGCGCTGGGGGTCAGCTAGCTCGCCTAGTGCCTGCTCATGGTTGGGCCCCACTTGGTGGTGGGTACAGACACTTTTTTGGCGGTTCTGCGTGGCTGAGGGATATTTTTTGGGATTTCAAATGGGTGGGAAGGCGATTGTGGCGACGGTATGAGTCTTGAGACCTGGGTGGGGCCAGAGCCTGGTTGGCCCTGGGCCGCTTCGGGAAAGGCCTTTACGCCCCTCATACAAATGAGGAAATGGTTTTGCCCCAGCCTCTGAGAGCAATGGCTTGCCCTCAAGTAGTGAGCGGTGCAAAGGCCATTTCCCCCTCGCTTCCGTTGCGGTGATGGCCTTCAGCTCCGAGGGGTGGGGAAAACCCAAGTGGCCCAGCGACCTTTTGCCCAACTCGGAGGTTTTTTGATCTTTCCACGCTCTGCGGGACCGTTCGGTGCCCCCTCTCCCGATCTTGACTTGCCTGTGGCGGGGTAAATGGCTTTTTTTGCCCGCCATGCATCCGGGCATCGGGCTTCAGGGGTGGCGGCGAGTGGTTACCGTTGGACATCTGGAGTGGTGCTTAGAGCGGTATGAGCCATCGTGAGTCGGCGCCGATCTTCCCTTCCTTTCACTCCGGTGGCGACCTTGTTGGGTTAAGCTGGCATTCCCCTGGTGCTTGTGTGTTTTTTAAAGGGGCAGCAGCTTGATGTATAGTCCCTTTGAAACCCGTCCCTTGGGACCATTGTTAAAATGGGTAATGGCGGGCGCAATCAGGTCCGCGTTTTACTTTCCCTCCGGCTTAGTCTCACGCCCGGGTGTGCTTTCGAACGCCCGGACGCCGCAGTGTTCATGGACCCATGTGAAACGGCAGTCCCGATGGACTTGGTTGGATTCGCAAAGCGAGTCTGATCGCGTAACTTTTGCTTTCGACCATCGATGCCCCCGCGGCCGGTGAAGCATTGCTTTCGCATCGGCGGCGTGTTGGCGGCGGTCTCTCGAGAGGATGCTACCTGGTTGATCCTGCCAGTAGTCATATGCTTGTCTCAAAGATTAAGCCATGCATGTGTAAGTATGAACAAATTCAGACTGTGAAACTGCCGAATGGCTCATTAAATCAGTTATAGTTTGTTTGATGGTACCTGCTACTTTCGGATAACCGTAGTAATTCTAGAGCTATCGTGCCCCAAACCCGACTTCTGGAAGGGATGCATTTATTAGATAAAAGGTCAACGCGGGCTTTGCCCGTTGTTTTGATGATTCATGATAACTTCGGCCGGATCGCATGGCTCTCGTGCGGCGACGCATCATTCAAATTTCTGCCCTATCAACTTTTCGATGGTAGGATAGGGGCCTACCATGGTATTGACGGTGGTGGAGAATTAGGGTTGATTCGGAGGGAGCGAGAAAGCGGCTACCACATCCAAGGAAGGCAGCAAAGGCGCAAATTACCCAATCCCGGACACGGGGAGGTAGTGACAAATAACAATACCGGGCTCTCAGAGGTCTGGTAATTGGAATGAGTACAATCTAAATCCCTTAACGAGGGGATCCATTGGAGGGCAAGTCCGGTGTGCCAGCAGCTTTGTAATTCCAGCTCCAATAGCGTATATTTAAGTTGTTGCAGTTAAAAGCTCGTAGTTGGACCTTGGGTTGGGTCGATCGGTCCGCCTCCAGCGGTGTGCAGGTGTCGACTGTCCCTTCTACCCGGCGATCGCTCCTGGCCTTAATTGGCGTGGTCGTGCCTCGGTGCTGTTACTTTGAAGAAATTAGAGTGCTCAAAGCAAGCCTACGCTCTGGATACATTAGCATGGGATAACATCACAGGATTTGGTCCTATTGTGTTGGCCTTGGGGATGGAGTAATGATTAGCGAGGGGATGGGGGCATTCGTATTTCATAGTCAGAGGTGAAATTCTTGGATTTATGAAAGATGAACAACTGCCAAAAGCATTTGCCAAGGATGTTTTCATTAATCAAGAACGAAAGTTGGGGGCTCGAAGAGCGATCAGATACCGCCCTAGTCTCAACCATAAACGATGCCGACCAGGATGCGGATGATTTTAGGACAGGACTCTTTGGCACCTTATGAGAAATCAAAGTTTTTTGGGTTCCGGGGAGTATGGTATAAGGCTGAAACTTAAAGGAATTGACGGAAGGGCACCACCAGGAGGGAGCCTGCTGGCTTAAGTTGACTCAACACGGGAAACTTTTAC
>CM034082.1:16756215-16761215 GCA_019845555.1 Aristolochia fimbriata | reverse complement strand
CGGCTGGTGGGCGCTGAATCAGAGCACCCGCCGCGACACGCCTACTGGTCGCTGCAACCGCTGGCTCGGGCGGGCAGGGGCCGGCGGAAAGGGGGGAGAATCCCCCGCCGCGACCGCTGAGCCCTCGCCCACCCACCAAAAGGCAGAGTAAGAGAACAAAGGGGGAGGCGCTTTGATACGCTACTAAAGCGCCGACGCGACCGCTGAAGCTAACCGCAGCATACCGACTCCACCTCAGCGCCGCGGAAGCGGCGCGACGAGAAATCACAAGACGGCGCGCCGCCGTTGAGAGCGACGAAATTATACCGACGCCGTTTTTTTTTTTCAAGATAAATCTCGGTGATATATCAAGGGCGGGCGGGCGGTTTCACAGATGCCTTCATCCCCGACCGCCAGCAAAGGCATCGCGAGGGGAGGGGCAGGGTCAACGGCGCCGAATCGCGAAAATCGCTACCGAGGGGCACGCGAAAGCTAACGAACGGTAACGGGCAAAAAAAATCGCCAAGGGCCAGGGAGGGCAGCAACAACGCCGAAATCGCCAAGAAGGGAAGGGGCTCATGGCGCGCCATTGGCGCCGAGGACCCACTGGCATGGGGCAGGGCATGCCCCCCGCAGATTAACGCCGCAAGAAAGGGAAGGTCTGTCACAGGCAGGCGCGCGCGAGGAGGCGCTGGTCAGCCCATGCAGGGCGCGCGCGCGCGTGGCGCAGGCCAGCCCCAGCGGGGCGCATCGCGCGCGCGTGGCGCTGGTCAGCCCCAGCAGGCGCAGGCGCACGCGCGCGCGTGGCGCTGGTCGGTCTCCAGCAGGGCGCTGCGGCGCGCGTGGCGCTGGTCTGCCCCAGCTGATGGCGCGGCAGGCGCGGCGCTGGTCAACCCAAGCAGGGCGCGCGCGCGCGTGGCGCCGGCCAGCCCCCTGCAGGCGCTCGCGCGCTTGGCGCAGCCCAGCCCCTGCAGGGGAGCACGCAAGGCGCAGGGCGCCGGGCGATGACCCGTTTGCTGGAGATGGGGCTGCCAGGAGAGGCTGGGCCCCACCTCATGGTGACGGTACAGACACTTTGCGGTATCTGGTGGGAAAAGGGTAAAATGGGTTTTTCTATAGGTGCGAGCTGCTGCCTTCGAGTTGGGCAAAAGCGAAAAGCTGGTTGGGTCAGCACCTCCCACCCCCCCCCCGTCCCACCACAGGCATGGGGGGGGACGCTGCCCTGTGCCGCCTGTCCCTTCCGAGCCGCAGCCGCAGGGTTCTATATATCAAAGAAAGAGGCCAGCAAGCCAAGACCCGCACCCGCGCCCGCCTTTGGTCTTTGGGTCTTGGTCTTGGTCGGTCGGGGTCGGCGGTCGCAAGGCGCAAGGCACAGATTTCGTGGTCCCGTCGTCCCCGGCCACGTGCGCTGGTTTCATGCAGCACTCACCTGCGGTCGGCAGGAAAGCCCAGCAGGCAAAGCGCGCGCAAGATGGGGCAGGTCTGCCTTTGCAGGCGCCAGCGCGCATGGGGCAGCCCAGCCCTGCTGGCAAGGCTCGCAAGGGCAGGCCAGCCATTGCAGGCGTGAGCGCAGCAAGGGGCAAGCCCGCCCCACCCAGGCAAGGCGCGCGCAAGGGTCTGGCCAGCCCCACCAGGGCGCGCGCCTGCGCAAGGGTCGGTCTCATCTCCTGGGGCGCGCCAAGGGCAGGTCTGTCCAACCAGGGCGCGCGCGCACAGAGGGCAGGCCAGCCCCTCCCTGGCACGCGCGCAACGGGCAGGCCAGCCCCACCAGGCGCGCCCAAGGGGCAGGCCAGCCCATCCCTGGCGCGCGCAGGCAGCAGGGGCAGGCCAGCCCCAGCCAGGGCGCGCGCAGGCGTTTGGGGCAGGCCAGCCCCACCAGGCGCGCGCGCGCGCGGGGGGCAAGCCCGCCCCACCAGACGCGCGGGGGTCAGGTCGCCGCACCTGAACCCGCTCGCGGTGGGTCCCCACCACGTGGACGGACGGTACAGACACTTTGCGGTACCGCGCGCCTGAGGGATATTTTTGGGATTTCCACAGGCGGGAACGGATTGCGCGCAAGGGGCAGGCCAGCCCCACCAGGCGCGCGCGCGCGCGCATGGGGCTGGCAAGCCCCACCAGGCGCGTCGCGCTTGGGGCACGCCAGCCCTCCCCCGCGCGCGCGCGCGCATGGGGCTGGCCTGCCGCTCATGGCGCGCGCGCGGGGGTCAGGTCGCCGCACCTTGAACCCGCTCGCGGTGGGGCCCCACCCCGTGGTGACGGTACAGACACTTTGCGGCACCGCGTGGCTGAGGGATATTTTGGGATTTTCCATAGGCGGGAACGGGTTGCGGCGGGAACGGATTGCGCGCAAGGGGCAGGCCATCCCCACCAGGCGCGCGCGCGCATGGGGCTGGCCAGCCCCACCAGGCGCGTCGCGCTTGGGGCAGGCCAGCCCTCCCTGGCGCGCGCGCGCGCATGGGGCTGGTCTGCCGCCTTGGCGCGCGCGCGCAGGGGGGCAGGCCAGCACCCAGGCGCGCGCGCGCGGGGGGCAGGCCAGCCCCCTCCCAGGGCAAGGCGCGCGCATGGGGCAGGCCTGCCCCCACTGGCGCGCGCGCTAGGGGGGGGCAGGCAGCCACCCAGGCGCGCGCGCGCTTGTCTGGCCCCCCCCCCTGGGGCGGGGGTCAGCCAGGGCGCCCTAAGTGCCTGCTCGCGGTGGGCCCCACCGTGGTGACGGCACAGACACTTTGCGGTTCCTGCGTGGCTGAGGGATATTTTGGGATTTTAAATAGGTGGGAACGGATTGTGGCGGGCGCGGTAGGCGCGTTATGAGCCGCAGACGCGGGGGGGTAAGCCTGGGCCTGTTGGTCCCCCCTGCGTGCTCAGGAAAGGCCTGTCGCCCCCCCTGCGCGCCTAGGTAGGGTTTGTTGCCCCCCGCGCGCCTGTGCAATGGTTTGCCCCTCAACGTGTGTGAGCAGCAAAGGCCATTTGCCCCTCGCTCCGTTAAGGATGGCCTTCAGCTCTTTCCGCGCAGCAGGAAAGGCCCAAGTGGGTCCGCGCGACCTTTTGCCCAACTCGAGTTTTTTTTGATCTTTCACGCCTCATGGGACCGTCTCGGCCCCCCCTCCCGATCTTGATCTTGTTCAGCGGGCGCCTATGGCGCCTTTGTTGGCTCGCCATGCACGGGTCGGGCATCGGGCGCGGCGGATGGGGGGCGCGCGGCGAGTGGTGCACGCTGGACACGCGCGCGAGAGTGGTGCTTCCGTCAGATGAGCCGCCGCCTCGTCGCTGCCTTCCCTTCACTGCACGGACCTCCCGCTGGGCCTTGTTGGGTCGCTGGCATTCCCCTGGTGCTTGTGTGTTTTTTCCCCGAAAGGGGCAGCTCGCCTTTGATGTATAGTCCCTTTGAAACCCGCCGCCGGACCCGGTCGTATGGGTACGGGGCGGGCGCAATCGGGCCCCGCTTTTTCCCCCCCGCTTAGTCTCACGCTGGTGTGCTCGGAACGCCGGACGCACGAAAGTGTTCATGGACCCATGTGAATGCGGCAGTCCCGATGGACTTGGTTGATTCGCAAACGAAGTCTGATCGCCCAACTTTTGCTCGACCGCCGATGCCCCCCCTGGCCCGGTGTGTTGAGGCGACTCGCGATCGGCGCTGCGGTTGAGGCGCCGCGTCTCTCAGAGGATGCTACCTGGTTGATCCTGCCAGTAGTCATATGTTTGTCTCAAAGATTAAGCCATGCATGTGTAAGTATGAACAAATTCAGACTGCGGAAACCGCGAATGGCTCATTAAATCAGTTATAGTTTGTTTGATGGTACCTGCTACCGGATAACCGTAGTAATTCTAGAGCTAATAACGCCCCAAAACCCGAACTTCTGGAAGGGATGCATTTATTAGATAAAGGTCAACGCTGGCTTTTGCCCGTTGTTTTGATGATTCATGATAACTCGACGGATCGCATGGCTCTCGTGTCGGGCGACGCATCATTCAAATTTCTGCCCTATCAACTTTCGATGGTAGGATAGGGGCCTACCATGGTATTGACGGGTGACGGAGAATTAGGGTTCGACCGAGAGGGAGCCTGAGAAACGGCTACCACATCCAAGGAAGGCAGCAGGCGCCAAGAAATTACCCAATCCCTGACACGGGAGGTAGTGACAATAAATAACAATACCGGCTCTCAGAGTCTGGTAATTGGAATGAGTACACCCAAATCCCTTAACGAGGATCCATTGAGGGCAAGTCCGTGCCAGCAGCCGCTGTAATTCCAGCTCCAATAGCGTATATTTAAGTTGTTGCAGCTAAAAAAGCTCAGAAGTTGGACCTTGGGTTGGTCGATCGGTCCTCAAGGTGTGTGTACAGGTCGACTCTGCCCCTTCTACCGGGCGATGCGCCCTGGCCTTAACTGGTCGGGGTCGCCTCCGTGCTGTTACTTTGAAGAAATTAGAGTGCTCAAAGCAAGCCTACGCCTGGATACATTAGCATGGGATAACATCACAGGATTTCGGTCCTATTGTGTTGGCCTTCGGATCGGAGTAATGATTAACAGGGACAGTCGGGGCATTCAGATTTCATAGTCGAGGTGAAATTTTGGATTTATGAAAGACTAACAACCGCGAAAAGCATTTGCCAAGGATGTTTTCATTAATCAAGAACGAAAAGTTGGGGGCTCAAGACCATCAGATACCGCCCTAGTCTCAACCATAAACGATGCCGCACCAGGGATCGGGCGGATGTTGCTTTTAGGACCTCCGCCGCACCTTATGAGAAATCAAAGTTTTGGGTTCCGGGGAGTATGGTCGCAAGGCTGAAACTTAAAGGAATTGACGGAAGGGCACCACCAGGGAGAGGGAGCCCGCGGCTTAATTTGACTCAACACGGGAAACTTACCAGGTCCAGACATAGTAAGGATTGACAGACTGAGAGCTCTTTCTTGATTCTATGGGTGGTGGTGCATGGCCGCTCTTAGTTGGTGGAGCGATTTGTCTGGTTAATTCCGCTAACTAACAGACCTCAGCCTGCTAACTAGCTATGTGGAGGTG
>CM034082.1:16746215-16751215 GCA_019845555.1 Aristolochia fimbriata | reverse complement strand
TGGCGGCAGCGCGGGGCGCCAATGCCAGCGACAGAGCTCCTTGCAACCCCAACTGGCTGACCAACCCCGCCGCTGGCCAGCGACCCCGACCCACGCCAAGACCGCGGACGGCTGTGGATTGGCGCAGGGTGGTGGGGGGTACGCTGTCGGGTCGGCATCGGGCAACGCAACGCCGCTGGCTGGCTGGTGGGGGCTGAATCAGAGCACCCGCCGCGACACGGCCTACGGTCGCTGCTGTAACCGCTGGGCTCGGGCGGGCAGGGGTCGGCGGAAAGGGGGAGAATCCCCCCGCCGCGACCGCTGAGCCCCGCCCCACCCACCAAAAGGCAGAGTAAGAGAACAGGGGGGGAGGCGCTCTTGATACGCTACCAAAGCGCCGACGCGACCGCTGAAGCTAACCGCAGCATATACCGACTCCACCTCAGCGCCGCGGAAGGGGGCAAGACGAGAAATCGCAAGACGGCGTCGCCGTTGAGAGCGACGAAATTATACCGACGCCGTTTCTTTTTTTCAAGATAAATCTCGGTGATATCGGGCCGGGGGGGGGGGCGGTTTCACAGATGCCTTCATCCCGACCGCCAGCAAAGGCATCGCGAGGGGAGGGGCAGGGTCAACGGCGCCGAAACGCGAAAAATCGCTACCGAGGGGCACGCAAAAGCAACGAACGCAACGGCAAAAAAAAATCGCCAAGGGCCAGGGAGGTACAGTAAAACGCCGAAATCGCCAAGAAGGGAAGGGAAGGGGGCATGGCGCCATTGGCGCCGAGGACCCACTGGCATGGGGCAGGGCACGCCCCGCAGATTGCACGCGCGCGCAAGAAAGCTGGAAGGAAGGTCACACAGCAGCTCGCGCGCGCGAGAGGCGCCTGGTCAGCCCATGCAGGCGCGCGCGCGCGCGTGGCGCAGGCCAGCCCCAGCAGGGCGCACGCGCGCGCGTGGCGCTGGTCAGCCCCAGCAGGCGCAGGCGCATCGCGCGCGCGTGGCGCTGGTCGGTCCCCAGCAGGAGGCGCAGGCGCGCGTGGCGCTGGTCTGTTCCAGTGGGGCGCCAGGCGCGCGCGGCGCTGGTCAACCCAACCCAGGGCCAGGCGCGCGCGCGTGGCGCCGGCCAGCCCCCTGCAGCGCGCGCGCGCTTGGCGCAGCCAGCCCCTGCAGGGGGGAGCACGCAGGCGCAGGGCGCCGGGCGATGACCCGTTTGCTGGAGATGGGGCTGCCAGGAGAGGCTGGGCCCCACCTCATGGTGACGGCACAGACACTTTTGCGGTATCTGGTGGGAAAAGGGTAAAAATGGGTTTTTCTATAGGTGCGAGCTGCCTTCGAGTTGGGCAAAAGTTTAAAAAGCTGGTTGGGTCAGCACCCCCCCCCCCCCCCCCCACCACAGGCATGGGGACGCCTGCCCTGTGTGTCGCTGTCCCTTCCGAGCCGCAGGGGGTCTCTATATATCAAAGAGATCAGGCACAGCCAAGACGACCACACCGCCTTGGTCTTTGGTCTTGGGTCTGGGTTGGTCGTCGGTCATGGGCAAGGCAAGGCAGATTTTGTGGTCCCGCTCGTCCCCAGGCCACACGCGGCGCTGGTTTCATGCAGCACCACCTGGTGGTCGGCAGGAAAGTCAGCAGGCACACAAGATGGGGGGCAGGTCTGTCTTTTGCAGGCGCGCCAGCGCAGATGGGGCAGCCCAGCCCCTGCTGGGGGGCAGGGCAAGGGCAGGCCAGCCATTGCAGGCGTGAGAGCGCAAGGGGCAAGCCCCGCCCCACCAGGCAGGCAGGGCAAGGCGCAAGGGGGTCTGGCCAGCCCCAACCAGGGGCCAGGCTGCCGCAAGTGGTCGGTCTCATCTCCCTGGGAGGGCGCGCCAAGGGCAGGTCTGCTCAACCAGGGCGCGCGCGCACAGAGGGCAGGCAGCCCCCCTCCTGGGCGCGCGCGCAACGGGCAGGCCAGCCCCAACCAGGGCGCGCCCAAGGGGCAGGCCAGCCCATCCTGGGGGCGGGCGCGCACAGGGGCAGGCCAGTCCCAGCCAGGGCCGCGCGCGCGCGCTTGGGGCAGGCCAGCCCCACCAGGGGCGCGCGCGCGGGGGGGCAAGCCCGCCCCACCAGACGCGCGGGGGTCAGGGTCGCCGCACCTTGAACCCGCTCGCGGTGGGGCCCCACCACGTGGTGACGGTACAGACACTTTTGCGGTAAACCGCGTGCCTGAGGGATATTTTTTTGGGATTTCCCACAGGCGGGAACGGATTGCGCGCAAGGGGGGCAGGCCAGCCCCACCAGGGCGCGCGCGCGCGCGCATGGGGCTGGCAAGCCCCACCAGGCGCGTCGCGCTTGGGGCACGCCAGCCCCCCCGCGCGCGCGCGCATGGGGCTGGCCTGCCGCTCATGCGCGCGCGGGGGGTCAGGTCGCCGCACCTTGAACCCCCTCGCGGGGGGCCCCACCCCGTGGTGACGGACGGTACAGACACTTTTGCGGGCACCGCGTGGCTGAGGGATATTTTTGGGATTCCATAGGCGGGAACGGGTTGCGGCGGGAACGGATTGCGCGCAAGGGGCAGGCCATCCCCACCAGGCAGGGGGCGCAAGATGGGGCTGGCCAGCCCCACCAGGGCGTCGCGGTTGGGGGGCAGGCCAGCCCCCTCCCGGAGCGCGCGCGCATGGGGCTGGTCTGTCTGCCGCCTTGGCGCGCGCGCGGGGGGGCAGGCCAGCCACCCCAGGCAAGCGCGCAAGGTGGGGCAGGCAGGCCCCCCCCCAAGGCGCGCGCATGGGGCAGGCCTGCCCCCCACTGGCGCGCGCAGGGGCGCTAGGGGCTGGGCAGCCACCCAGCGCGCGCGCGCTTGTCTGGCCTGCCCCTCCCTGGGCGGGGGGGTCAGCTAGGGCCCTAAGTGCCTGCTCGCGGTGGGGCCCCACCTGTGGTGACGGCACAGACACTTTTGGGTTCCTGCGTGGCTGAGGGATATTTTGGGATTTTAAATAGGTGGGAACGGATTGTGGCGGGCGCGGTAGGGCGCTGCTATGAGAGCCGCAGACGCGGGCGGGTAAGCCTGGGCCTGTTGGGTCCCCCTGCGTGCTCAGGGAAAGGCCTGTCCCCCCCCGCGCGCCTAGGTAGGGTTTTTTGTTGCCCCCCCGCGCCTGTGCAATGGTTTGCCCCTCAACGTGTGAGCAGTGCAAAGGCCATTTGCCCCCGGCTCTGGCTACATGGATGGCCTTCAGCTCTCTCTCGGGCAGGGAAAGGCCCAAGTGGGTCTGCGCTGACCCTTTTGCCCAACTCGTTTTTTTTTTTTGATCTTTCACGCCTCTCATGGGACCGCTCGTGCCCCCCCCTCCCGATCTTGATCTCTTGCCTCAGGGGGCGCCTATGGCGCCTTTGTTGGTTCGCCATGCACGGGTCGGGGCATCGGCGGCATGGATTGCTGGGGCGCTGCGGCGAGTGGTGCACGCTGGATTACGCGCTGAGTGGTGCTTCCCGTCAGATGATGAGTCGCCGCTCGTCGTCGCTGCTGCTTTCCCTTCACTGCAGACGGACCTCCCATGGCGGCCTTGTTGGGTCGCTGGCATCCCCTGGTGCTTGTGTGTTTTTTTCCCCGAAAGGGGCAGCTCGCCTTGATGTATAGTCCCTTTGAAACCCGTCGCCGGACCCCGGTCGCGGCGGGTACGGGCGGGCGCAATCAAGGCCCGTTTATTTTTCCTCCCCGCTTAGTCTCACGCGGGTGTGCTCGAACGCCGGACGACGAAAGTGTTCATGGACCCATGTGAATGCGGCAGTCCCGGATGGACTTGGTTGATTCGCAAACGAAGTCTGATCGCTTCAACTTTTGCTCGACCGCCGATGCCCCTGGGCCCGGGTGTTGAGGCGACGACTCGATCGGCGCTGCTGTTGAGGCGCCGCTGGGTCTCTCGAGGATGCTACCTGGTTGATCCTGCCAGTAGTCATATGTTTGTTCAAAGATTAAGCCATGCATGTGTAAGTATGAACAAATTCAGACTGCGGAAACCGCGAATGGCTCATTAAATCAGTTATAGTTTGTTTGATGGTACCGCTACCGGATAACCGTAGTAATTCTAGAGCTAATACGCGCCCCAAACCCCGACTTCTGGAAGGGATGCATTTATTAGATAAAGGTCAACGCTGGCTTTGCCCGTTGTTTTGATGATTCATGATAACTCGACGGATCGCATGGCTCTCGTCGGGCGACGATCATTCAAATTTCTGCCCTATCAACTTTCGATGGTAGGATAGGGGCCTACCATGGTATTGACGGGTGACGGAGAATTAGGGTTCGACCCCGAGAGGGAGCCTGAGAAACGGCTACCACATCCAAGGAAGGCAGCAGCAGCCAAGAAATTACCCAATCCTGACACGGGAGGTAGTGACAATAAATAACAATACCGGCTCTCGAGTCTGGTAATTGGAATGAGTACACCCAAATCCCTTAACGAGGATCCATTGAGGGCAAGTCCCGTGCCAGCAGCCGCTGTAATTCCAGCTCCAATAGCGTATATTTAAGTTGTTGCAGCTAAAAAAGCTCAGAAGTTGGACCTTGGTTGGTCGATCGGTCACCAAGGTGTGCACAGGTCGACTCCCTTCTTCCGGGCGATGCCCCTGGCCTTAACTGGTCGGGTCGCCTCCTCCGTGCTGTTACTTTGAAGAAATTAGAGTGCTCAAAGCAAGCTCACGCCTGGATACATTAGCATGGGATAACATCACAGGATTTCGGTCCTATTGTGTTGGCCTTCTGGATCGGAGTAATGATTAACAGGGACAGTCGGGGCATTCAGATTTCATAGTCGAGGTGAAATTTTGGATTTATGAAAGACTAACAACCGCGAAAAGCATTTGCCAAGGATGTTTTCATTAATCAAGAACGAAAAGTTGGGGGCTCAAGACGCATCAGATACCGCCCCTAGTCTCAACCATAAACGATGCCCACCAGGGATCGGGCGGATGTTGCTTTTAGGACTCGCCGCACCTTATGAGAAATCAAAGTTTTGGGTCCGGGGAGTATGGTCGCAAGGCTGAA
>CM034082.1:16733715-16738715 GCA_019845555.1 Aristolochia fimbriata | reverse complement strand
AGGCCAGCCTCACCAGGCAAGGCGCAAGATGGGGCTGGCAAGCTCCACCAGGCGTCAGGCGCGGGGGGCCAGCCCACGCCAGCCCCTCCGCGCGCGCGCGCATGGGGCTGGCCTGTCCGCTGGCATGCATGGCGCGCGCGGGGGTCAGGTCGCCGCACCTTGAACCCCCGCGGTGGGGCCCCACCCCGTGGTGACGGTACAGACACACTTTTGCGGCACCGCGTGGTTGAGGGATATTTTTGGGATTCCATAGGCGGGAACGGGTGGCGGCGGGAACGGATTGCGCGCAAGGGGCAGGCCATCCCCCCCAGGCGGCGGCAGGGCATGGGGCTGGCCAGCCCCACCAGGGGTCGCGTTTGGGGCAGGCCCAGTCCCCCCTGGCGCGCGCGCGCATGGGGCTGTCTGCCGCCGCCTTGGCGGGCGCGCGCAGGGGGGCAGGCCAGCCATCAGGGCGCGCGCGGTGGGGCAGGCCAGCCCCCCCTCCCAGCGCGCGCGCAAGATGGGGCAGGCCTGTCCCACTGGAGGCGCGCTTAGGGGGGCAGGGGCAGGGCACCCAGGCGCGCGCGCGCTTGTCTGGCCTGCCCCCCTGGCGGGGGGTCAGCTAGGGGCCCTAAGTGCCTGCTCGCGGTGGGGCCCCCCCTGTGGTGACGGCACAGACACCTTTTGCGGTTCCTGCGTGGCTGAGGGATATTTTTGGGATTTTAAATAGGTGGGAACGGATTGGGGGCGCGGTAGGGGCGGCTATGAGAGCCGCAGACGCTGGCTGGGTAAGCCTGGGCCTGTTGGTCCCTCGTGCTCAGGGAAAGGTCTGTCGCCCCCCGCCCAGGCCTAGGTTTGTTGCCCCCCGCGCCTGCAGGCAATGGTTTGCCCCTCAACGTGTGAGAGCAGTGCAAAGGCCATTTGCCCCTCGCTCCGTTAATGATGGCCTTCAGCTCTTCTCGCAGCAGGGAAAGGCCCAAGTGGGTCTGCGCTGACCCTTTTGCCCAACCTCGAGTTTTTTTTTGATCTTTCACGCCTCATGGGACCTGCTCGGTGCCCCCTCCCGATCTTGATTCTTTGCTCAGGGGGGCGCCTATGGCGCCTTTGTTGGCTCGCCATGCACGGGTCGGGCATCGGCGGATGGCGGATCGCTGGCTGCGGCGGCGAGTGGTGCACGCTGGGACATGCGCTGAGTGGTGCTTCCCGTCAGATGAGCCGCCGCTCGTCGTCGCTGCCTTTCCCTTCACTGCACGGACCCCCCGGGCCTTGTTGGGTCGCTGGCATTCCCCTGGTGTTTGTGTGTTTTTCCCCGAAAGGGGCAGCTCGCCTTTGATGTATAGTCCCTTTGAAACCCGTCACCGACCCCGGTCGTATGGTACGGGCGGGCGCAATCGGCGCCCCATTATTTTTCCCCTCCCCGCTTAGTCTCACGCCGGGTGTGCTCGAACGCCGGACGACGAAAGTGTTCATGGACCCATGTGAATGCGGCAGTCCCGATGGACTTGGTTGATTCGCGAACGAAGTCTGATCGCCTCAACTTTGCTCGACCGTCGATGCCCCCTGGCCCGGGTGTTGAGGCGCGACTCAAGATCGGCGCTGCGGTTGAGGCGCCGGGTCTCGAGAGGATGCTACCTGGTTGATCCTGCCAGTAGTCATATGTTTGTCTCAAAGATTAAGCCATGCATGTGTAAGTATGAACAAATTCAGACCGCGGAAACCGCGAATGGCTCATTAAATCAGTTATAGTTTGTTTGATGGTACCTGCTACCGGATAACCGTAGTAATTCTAGAGCTAATACGCGCCCCAAAACCCCGAACTTCTGGAAGGGATGCATTTATTAGATAAAGGTCAACGCTGGCTTTGCCCGTTGTTTTGATGATTCATGATAACTCGACGGATCGCATGGCTCTCGCGTCGCGACGCGATCATTCAAATTTCTGCCCTATCAACTTTCGATGGTAGGATAGGGGCCTACCATGGTATTGACGGGTGACGGAGAATTAGGGTTCGATTCCCGAGAGGGAGCCTGAGAAACGGCTACCACATCCAAGGAAGGCAGCAGGCGCAAGAAATTACCCAATCCCTGACACACGGGAGGTAGTGACAATAAATAACAATACCGGCTCGAGAGTCTGGTAATTGGAATGAGTACACCCAAATCCCTTAACGAGGATCCATTGAGGGCAAGTCCGGTGCCAGCAGCCGCTGTAATTCCAGCTCCAATAGCTTATATTTAAGTTGTTGCAGTTAAAAAAAGCTCGAAGTTGGACCTTTGGTTGGTCGATCGTCCGCCTCGGTGGTGTGCACAGGTCGACTCGCCCCTTCTACCGGGCGATGCGCCCTGGCCTTAACTGGTCGGGTCGCGGCCTCCTCCGGTGCTGTTACTTTGAAGAAATTAGAGTGCTCAAAGCAAGCCCACGCCTGGATACATTAGCATGGGATAACATCACAGGATTTCGGTCCTATTGTGTTGGCCTTCTGGATCGGAGTAATGATTAACAGGGACAGTCGGGGCATTCAGATTTCATAGTCGAGGTGAAATTTTGGATTTATGAAAGACTAACAACCGCTCAAAAAAAAAGCATTTGCCAAGGATGTTTTCATTAATCAAGAACGAAAAGTTGGGGGCTCAAGACCATCAGATACCGCCCTAGTCTCAACCATAAACCATGCCCACACCAGGGATCGGGCGGATGTTGCTTTTAGGACTCGCCGCACCTTATGAGAAATCAAAGTTTTGGGTTCCGGGGAGTATGGTCGCAAGGCTGAAACTTAAAGGAATTGACGGAAGGGCACCACCAGGGAGGGAGCCCCGCGGCTTAATTTGACTCAACACGGGAAACTTACCAGGTCCGCACATAGTAAGGATTGACAGACCGAGAGCTCTTTCTTGATTCTATGGGTGGTGGTGCATGGCCGCTCTTAGTTGGTGGAGCGATTTGTCTGGTTAATTCCGCTAACTAACGAGACCTCAGCCTGCTAACTAGCTATGTGGAGGTGACCCTCCACCGCCAGCTTCTTAGAGGGACTATGGCCGCTTAGGCCACGGAAGTTTGAGGCAACAACAGGTCTGCGGATGCCCTTAGATGTTCTGGGTCGCGACGACACGCTACACCGATGTATTCAACGAAGTCTATAGCCTTGGCCGACAGGCCCGGTAATCTTCAAAAATTTCATCGCGGATGGGGATAGATCATTGCAATTGTTGGTCTTCAACCAGGAATTCCTAGTAAGCGCCGAAGTCATCAGCTCTCGCTGACTACGCCCCTGCCCTTTGTACACACCGCCCGCCGCTCCTACCGATTGAATGGTCCGGTGAAGTGTTCGATCAGGGCGACGCTGCATGGTTCGCCGCCGATAACGCTATGGTAGAAGTCCACTGAACCTTATCATTTAGAGGAAGGAGAAGTCAGAATAAGGTTTCAGAGGTGAACCCGCGGAAGGATCATTGTCGATTCCACCTAAACGAAGCCGCCACCTGTTTAACGAAGTTGCACACGATGCCCCGGCGGGCGACGGGCGCTGGGCCGGTGCGTAAACGCCCGTCAATCAATCTCTCCTCGCTTCTCGGACCGGGCGCCGACGGGGAAGCGCCGCCGCCCGCGACGGTCCGGACGCGAACACACAACAACAACCACGGGCGCTGACTGTGCTGTTTAAAGAGGGAAGCGCGGGAGGCGGTCCGACCTCAACACGGTAACCTAACACGCACTCTCGGCAACGGATATCTTGGCTCTCGTGATCGATGAAGAACGAATAAATGCGATACTTGGTGTGAATTGCAGAATCCCGCCGAACCATCGAAGTCTTTGAACGCAAGTTGCACCCGAGGCCACTCAGGTCAAGGGTACACCTGCTCAAGGCCACGCCCGACGTTCTCCCCCCCCCCGCGGCTCTGCTGCTGCCCCACCGCTGGGCGGGTGGGGCGGGTCCGGGGCGCAGCAGATTGTCGCCCTGCCCCCCCGGGCGAGGTTGGCTGAAAACACTTTGCCCCAAGGGCACTTCGGCACGACGAGTGGTGGTCCTGCCCCCCCTGGCCCCCTGCGCGGGCTCAAGTCGGTCCGAGGCCCTGGCTCAAGAGGACCCCTGCCGGCAGTTGCCTCCGCGGACCGAGAGGCCTTGCTCGGATTGGCACCCCAGGTCAGGTGGGAAAACACCCGCTGAGTTTAAGCATATCAATAAGCGGAGGAGAAGAAACTTACAAGGATTCCCCTAGTAACGGGCGAGCTTAACCGGAAGAGCCCAAGATGAGAATCGAGCGGCTTTCGCCGCTCGAATTGTAGTTCTGCAGAAGCTGCCCTTCAAGGACGGACCGGGCGCAAGTCCCATGGAATGGGGGCCAGAGAGGGTGACAGCCCCACAGTTCGGACCCCGTCAAGACCGCGAGGCGCTGTCGGCGAAGTCGGGTTGTTTGGGAATGCAGCCCAAATAGGGCGGTAAATTCGGCCCAAGGCTAAATAGCGGGCGAGAGACCGATAGCTAACAAGTACCGCTGAGGGAAAGATGAAAAGGACTTTGAAAAGAGAGTCAAAGAGTGCTTGAAATTGTCGGAGGGAAGCGGATGGGGGTCGGGCGATGCGCCTCGGTCAGAGCGCGGGACGGCGAGAGCCGGTCCGCCGCCGACTGGGCGCCGACCGACGCTGGTCACGGGCGACCAAGCCCGGCGGATGATCCCCGCCCGCGGATACGCCGCCTCGCGGACCGAGGAGGAGGGTGGCGCGACGACCACGGACGCGTTCCCTCGTGGCACCTGCGCCGCTTGGCGCCGGGCCAGCTGGTTCCCCATTCGACCCGCCTTGAAACACGGACCAAGGAGTCTGACATGTGCGCGAAGTCAGCGGGCCACCAAACCCCAGAAGGCGCAAGGAAGCTGATTGGCGGGATCTCTAGCTGGCTGCACCGCCGACCCACCTAGATCTTCTCGGAGAAGGGTTCGAGTGTGAGCATACCTGTCGGGACCCCAAAGATGGTGAACTATGCCTGAGCTGGGCGGGCCGAGGAAACTCTGGTGGAGGCCCGC
>CM034082.1:16726215-16728715 GCA_019845555.1 Aristolochia fimbriata | reverse complement strand
GCGCTAGGGGGGGGCAAGCCCGCCCCACCTGACGCGCGCGGGGGTCAGGGTCGCCGACCTTGAACCCGCTCCGGTGGGGCCCCACCACGCAGGACGGTGACACAGACACTTTGCGGGAAAACCGCGCGGCCTGAGGGATATTTTTGGGATTCCCCACAGGCGGGAACGGATTGCGGCGAAGGGGATTGCCAGTTTTCAGGGGCGGGGCAGGGGCCGCACAAGATGGGGCTGGCAAGTTCCACCAGGGCGTCGCGTTTGGGGCAACGCCAGCCCCCCCTGAGGCGCGCGCGCGCATGGGCTGGCCTGCCTTCATGGGCGGCGCGGGGTCAGGGTCGCCGACCTTGAACCCCGCCAGGGTGGGCCCCCCCCGTGGTGACGGTACAGACACTTTGGGGCACCGCGTGTATTGAGGGATATTTTGGGATTCCATAGGCGGGAACGGTGGCGGCTGGGAACGGATTTGCGCGCAAGGGGCAGGCCATCCCCACCACCAGCAGGCGCGCATGGGGCTGGCCAGCCCCACCAGGCGGCGCGCTTGTTAGCAGGCCAGCCCTCCGGGAGCTGCGGCAAGGGGCTGGCCTGGCCTTTGGCGGCGCGCGCAGGGGCAGGCCAGGCCATCTGGCAAGGCGCAAGGGTAAGGCAGGCCAGCCCTCCTGGGGCTGGGCAAGATGGGGGGCAGGCCTGTCCCCACCTGAGGCGGGCCAGGCTTGGGGCTGGGCAGCCACCCCAGGCAGCGCGCGCGCTTGTCTGGCCCGCCCCCTCCTGGGCGCTGGGGGTCAGCTAGGGGCCCTAAGTGCCTGCTCGCGGTGGGCCCCACCTGCGTGGTGACGGTACAGACACACTTTTGCGGGTTCCATGCGTGGCTGAGGGATATTTTTGGGATTTTAAATAGGTGGAACGGATTCATGGATGGGCGGTAGGGGTGCTATGAGAGCAGCAGACGCAAGGGTAAGCCTGGGTCTGTTGGTCCCCAAGGTGCTCAGGAAAGGTCTGTCGCCCCTCCAGCGCCGAGGAAGGGTTTGTTGCCCCCCCGCCGCCCAGGCAATGGTTTGCCCCTCAACGCGTGAGCAGAGCAAAGGCCATTTGCCCTCGCCTCATGATGGCCTTCAGCTCTTCTCTCAAGCAGGAAAGGCCCAAGTGGGTCCGCTGCGACCCTTTTGCCCAACTCGAGTTTTTTTTTGATCTTTCACGCCTCTGCTGGACCGCTCGGTGCCCCCTCCCGATCTTGACTTGTACCAGGGGGGCCTTTATGGCGCTTTTGTTGGTTCGGCCATGCACGGCCGGGCATCAAGGTATGGGACGCTGGGCGCTGCGGCGAAAGTGGTGCACGCTGGACACGCGCTGAGTGGTGCTTTCCGTCAGATGAGCCGCCGCCTCGTCGCGCCGTCTTCCCTTCATCAGACGGACCTCCCGCTGCCTTGTTGGGTCGCAGGCATTCCCCCTGGTGCTTGTGTGTTTTTTTCCCCGAAGGGGCAGCTCGCCTTTGATGTATAGTCCCTTTGAAACCGTCCGCCGGACCCGCGGTCGCGGCGGGTACGGGCGGGCGCAATCAAGGCCCCGCATTTTTCCTCCCGCTTAGTCTCACGGCGGGTGTGCTCGAACGCCGGACGACGAAAGTGTTCATGGACCCATGTGAATGCGGCAGTCCCGATGGACTTGGTTGATTCGCAAACGAAGTCTGATCGCTTCAACTTTGCTCGACCGCCGATGCCCCCTGGCCCGGGTGTTGAGCGACTCGCGATCGATCGGGCGCTGCGGTTGAGGCGCCGCGTCTCTCGAGGATGCTACCTGGTTGATCCCGCCAGTAGTCATATGCTTGTCTCAAAGATTAAGCCATGCATGTGTAAGTATGAACAAATTCAGACTGCGGAAACCGCGGAATGGCTCATTAAATCAGTTATAGTTTGTTTGATGGTACCTGCTACCGGATAACCGTAGTAATTCTAGAGCTAATACGCGCCCCCAAACCCGACTTCTGGAAGGGATGCATTTATTAGATAAAGGTCAACGCTGGCTTTGCCCGTTGTTTTGATGATTCATGATAACTCGACGGATCGCATGGCTCTCGTGTCGGGCGACGATCATTCAAATTTCTGCCCTATCAACTTTCGATGGTAGGATAGGGGCCTACCATGGTATTGACGGGTGACGGAGAATTAGGGTTCGATTCCCGAGAGGGAGCCTGAGAAACGGCTACCACATCCAAGGAAGGCAGCAGCGCCAAGAAATTACCCAATCCCCGACACGGGAGGTAGTGACAATAAATAACAATACCGGCTCTCGAGTCTGGTAATTGGAATGAGTACACCTAAATCCCTTAACGAGGATCCATTGAGGGCAAGTCCGTGCCAGCAGCCGCTGTAATTCCAGCTCCAATAGCGTATATTTAAGTTGTTGCTGTTAAAAAGCTCGAAGTTGGATCTTGGGTTGGTCGATCGGGTCGCCTCGGGGTGTGAACAGGTCGACTCGCCCCTTCTACCGGGCGATGCGCCCCTGGCCT
>CM034082.1:16713715-16721215 GCA_019845555.1 Aristolochia fimbriata | reverse complement strand
TTGTTGGCATACGTAGCAAGTTTTTACAAATTGCTCGACATCTTCTTCCATACCTGGCCAATAGAAGTTGTGCTCCAATAATGCAAGGGTTCGCTTCTGTCCAGGGTGCCCCGCCCATGGGATATCATGATGCTCGCGCATAAGCTCCCTACGCAAGCCACTGTGCTTCGGGACATATACGCGCCCGCCCCTCGTGCGCACCAAGCCGTCATCGATCCAGAACTTGCGCGTGCCACCAAGTGCTGCTGCCTCTACAACTTGTCGCGCTTGGGGGTCTTGTCGCAAGCCTTCCTTAATGCGGTCAGCTAGATTGGTACTGACCTGAGTGATGGGAGCAATCACATGCAAAGCCGCAAGATCCGCTCTGCGCCTTAAGGCATCAGCCACGTTGTTGCTCCGGCCTGGCTTGTACTCGAGCATCATGTCGAACTCAGCGAGAAAATCTTGCCAACGGTCTTGTTTGGGACTGAGCTTTTGCTGCGTGAGGAAATAGCTTGAAGCCACATTGTCCGTGAAGACTACAAACCGCGAACCGAGCAATTAGTGTCGCCAAGTGCGTAGGCAATTCACTATGGCCGTCATCTCGCGCTCTTGGACGGTGTATCTCCGCTCCGTCTCGTTGAGTTTGCGGCGCTCGTAGGCTATTGGGTGTCCATCTTGCTCAAGCACCCCACCTATGGCAAAATATGAGGCATCAGTCAATACCTGGAAAGGCTTGTTGAAATCAGCAAGATGTAGCACAGGTTCCTCCGTCCCTGCCCGCTTCAAATCGTCAAATGCCTTTTGGCATTTGGGTGACCAGCACCACTTCTCCTTCTTCTTCAGCAAGTCGATGAGCGGTGCAGCTTTGGCTGAAAAACTCTTGATGAAAAGCCGGTAGTAGTTGACGAGTCCCAAAAAGCTTCTCAAGTCGGCCACCTTGGTTGGCTCGATCCAATCAGCAATGGCTTGGGTCTTCGCTTTGTCCATCCAAAGCTTGCCGCCTCCGATCCAGTGTCCAAGGAAGGACACTTCCTTCAAGCCATACGAGCACTTCTCTTTCTTCACATAAAGAGAGTTCTCGCGCAACACCTCAAATACTTGCTTCAAGTGTTGCACATGCTCCTACATGTCTCGTCTATATTTGACAATGTCGTCTAAATAGAAGACAACGAACTTGTCCAAGAAAGGAGAGAATACTTTTTGCATGAGGGTACAAAAAGTTGCAGGTGCGTTGGTTAAGCCAAATGGCATCACCAAAAACTCGTACGACCCGTACCTTGTAACACACGCTGTCTTGGCTTTGTCTCCAGCTGCGATTTGGACTTGGTAGTATCCCGACTGCAAGTCCAATTTTGTGAAAACTCGGGCATCCTTTAACTGATCAAAGAGATCAGCGATGAGAGGGATTGGATACTTGTTTTTGATGGTCACCTTGTTCAGCGCGCGATAGTCTATGCATAGCCTCATAGACCCATCCTTCTTCCGCTGAAACAGCACAGGTGCACCATAGGGAGCCTTGGACGGCTGAATGAACCCCGCATCCATCAACTCCGTAAGTTGTTTGCGAAGCTCTTCCAACTCCTTGGGGGCCATTCGGTAAGGCGCTTTGGCAGGCGACCTTGCTCCAGGCTCTAACTCGATCCGGTGGTCGATTTCTCTTCGTGGCGGCAAATGAGAGGGCAACTGTTGCGGCATCACATCTTTATACTGGTCCAACAACGGACTCATTTCCTTTGGTACCAGTGCGGATCCCTCCGGTTCTGCTACTAAGGCTGCAAGATAAGTAAATTCTCCATGCTTAAGGCCACGCTTAAGCTGGAGAGCGGTTATCACTTGGGTTTTTCCCATTACATTGTGGCTTGCAGCCTCAATCAAGGTACATGGCCCATTCTCGTCCAAAATCCCGACCATCCCAAGGTACGGCATTACAAAGGCTTTACAATGAGAAAGGAAATCTATCCCCAAGATGACATTAAAGTCGTCCATCGGTACAATGGTGAAATTTACGATGCCTTCCCACTTACCGACTTTGACTCTTACATCTTTTGCTACTCCACAAACCGCCTTGGCTGCAGAATTAACAGCCTTCATGGTGCTTTCGTCTTTTGCCCAGCGTGAAGTCGCAAGCGCTTGGCCTCCCTCTTCGCCCGTGAAGTTGTGCGTCGGCGCCAGTGTCAACCATTGCCTTCAAGACTACCACCTAGCACTTGTATGTCGACAAAAAAGAAGTTCTCGACGGGGTCTTACCGAAGAAGTTGCGGATTGCTTGATTTGAGAGTGCACGGCATTGAGCATCATCATGGAGCCCATACGAGTCTCTTCACCATGTGGTGCTGCCCTGTCGCTCTCATTCATCAACGCATTCAACATCTTCTTTTTCGGGCAATCTTTGGCCATATGTTCTCCATCGTAAATGAAGGAACTTATCGGCTTAAAGGACTTACCTTTGTCGCCCTTCTTCTTCTTATTTGTCCTCCCAATCTCGAGTTCCCTCTTTGAGCCTCTATTCTAGAGGTCTTAGAAGCTTAGAACTGTGTGTTCTTGAGCCTTTCCTTCATTGTTAGGCTGACTAGCTCCTTGGAGAAGCTTGGAGTTAGGCCGCGCGCTGCAGAAGATTGACATTGCGCTGTGCAACCGGCCTAGTCGAATCTAGCCGCGTCACAACTGGTATCAGAGCGAGCATCCATGGCGTCATCTGAAGCTGAAACCGAGCTCCACACAAGGCAGCCGAAGGGCAAAGAGAAGCTCACGAGGGCTGAGCAACGTCTGTTGTCCCTTGAAGAGCGGCTGGAGAAGTTGGAGTCGGCGCAGAGAGAGAGCTCTCGCATCACTTCGAGGTAAGCAACTTCAATCCGGACATTGTGAACTAATTGAGGGAGAACGCCCATAGCACATTCGGGCCGCGTGCTGCGGGCAAACATGGATGAACAGGTCGAAGGAATGAGGAACTTACGGGAAGACTTGGAGGAATACAAAGGAGATCTTGAAGTTTTGAAGGGGGACATGGAGGAGATTCAAGTACGTTTTGGGATGATCGAACGTGCTTTCCATAATGGAGGAACAAACGCATTTGGACAAGGGACGAAGATCAAAGTACCTGAGCCAAAGCCGTTTGATGGATCTCGAGACCCCAAGCGCATAGATAACTTTCTATGGCAAGTAGAGAAATACTTCAAGACTTCTAGAGTCACCGACGAAGAACAAAAGGTAAGCACTGTATCTTTGTTCCTAGTCGATGACGCCACACTTTGGTGGAGGAGAAGAGAAGAGGATATGGAATCCGGCACCGCATCCGTAGAGACTTGGGAGCAGTTCAAGAAAGAACTCAAAGCCCAGTTGTATCCGGAGGATGTGGACTACCAAGCTCGAAAGGAGTTGAGAGCATTGAAACAAACCGGGACGATCAAAGAGTATGTAAGTAAATTCAACTCTTTGATGCTACAAATACCTGACATGTCCGACCAGGACAAGTTATTCTCTTTCCTTGCTGGAGTACGTCCGTGGGTGGAGAATGAGCTACGGAGGCACGAAGTAAAGACTTTGCCCTCAGCCATGTCCATGGCCGAACGCTTGACGGAGTTTGAGAGGAAGACCGAGGGGAATTCCAAGAGCTCCAACGGCGAGAAGGACGCAAAGAAGCAAGAGAAGAAGAAATTTGAAAAGAAATCCGAGAAGAGGGACTCAAACCAAAGCAGCAAGTGTGACGACAAGAAGAAGAAGGGCGACAAAGGTAAGTCCTTTAAGCCAATAAGTTGCTTCATTTGCGATGGAGAACATATGGCCAAAGATTGCCCGAAAAAGAAGATGTTGAATGCGTTGATGAATGAGAGCGACAAAGCAGCACCACATGGTGAAGAGACTCGTATGGGCTCCATGATGATGCTCAATGCCGTGCACTCTCAAATCAAGCAATCCGCAACTTCTTCGGTAAGACCCCGTCGAGAACTTCTTTTTTTAGACATACAAGTGCTAGGTGGTAGTGGAAAGGCAATGGTTTACACTGGCGCGACGCACAACTTCATGGCGGAAGAGGAGGCCAAGCGCTTGCGACTACGCTGGGCAAAAGACGGAAGCACCATGAAAGCTGTTAATTCCGCAGCCAAGGCGGTTTGTGGAGTAGCAAAAGATGTAAGAGTCAAAGTCGGTAAGTGGGAAGGCATCGTAAATTTCACCATTGTACCGATGGACGACTTTAATGTCATCTTGGGGATAGATTTCCTTTCTCTTTGTAAAGCCTTTGTAATACCGTACCTTGGGATGGTCGGGATTTTGGACGAGAATGTTCCATGTACCTTGATTGAGGCTGAACGCCACAATGTAATGGGAAAAACCCAAGTGATAACTGCTCTCCAGCTTAAGCGCGGCCTTAAGCATGGAGAATTTACTTATCTTGCAGCCTAAGAAGCAGAACCGGAGGGATCCGCACTGGTGCCAAAGGAAATGATTCCATTGTTGGACCAATATAAAGATGTGATGCCGCAACAGTTGCCCTCTCATTTGCCGCCGAGAAGAGAAATCGACCACCGGATCGAGTTAGAGCCTGGAGCACGGCCGCCTGCCAAAGCGCCTTACCGAATGGCCCCGAAGGAGTTGGAAGAACTTCGCAAACAACTTACGGAGTTGACGGATGCGGGGTTCATTCAACCGTCCAAGGCTCCCTATGGTGCACCTGTGCTGTTCCAGCGGAAGAAGGATGGGTCTATGAGGCTATGCATAGACTATCACGCGCTGAACAAGGTGACCATCAAAAACAAGTATCCAATCCCTCTCATCGCTGATCTCTTTGATCAGTTAAAGGATGCCCGAGTTTTCACAAAATTGGACTTGCGGTCGGGATACTACCAAGTCCGAATCACAGCTGGAGACGAAGCCAAGACAGCGTGTGTTACAAGGTACGGGTCGTACGAGTTTTTGGTGATGCCATTTGGCTTAACCAACGCACCAGCAACTTTTTGTACCCTCATGCAAAAAGTATTCTCTCCTTTCTTGGACAAATTCGTTTTCGTCTACTTAGACGACATTGTCATATATAGCCGAGACATGCAGGAGCATGTGCAACACTTGCAGCAAGTATTTGAGGTGTTGCGCGAGAACTCTCTTTATGTGAAGAAAGAGAAGTGCTCATTTGGCTTGAAGGAAGTGTCCTTCCTTGGACACTGGATCGGAGGCGGCAAGCCTTGGATGGACAAAGCGAAGACCCAAGCCATTGCAGATTGGATCGAGCCGACCAAGGTGGCCGACTTGAGAAGCTTTATGGGACTCGTCAACTACTACCGGCGTTTCATCAAGAGTTTTTCTGCCAAAGCTGCACCACTCACCGACTTGCTGAAGAAGAAGGAGAAGTGGTGTTGGTCACCCAAATGCCAAAAGGCATTTGACGATTTGAAGTGGGCAGCGACGGAGGAACCTGTGCTACATCTTGCTGATTTCAACAAGCCTTTCCAGGTATTGACTGATGCCTCAGATTTTGCCATAGGTGGGGTGCTTGAGCAAGATGGACACCCAATAGCCTACAAGTGCCGCAAACTCAACGAGACGGAGCGGAGATACACCGTCCAAGAGCGCGAGATGATGGCCATAGTGCATTGCCTACGCACTTGGCGACACTACTTGCTCGGTTTGCGGTTCGTAGTCTTCATGGACAATGTGGCTTCAAACTATTTCCTCACGCAGCAAAAGCTCTGTCCCAAACAAGACCGTTGGCAAGATTTTCTCGCTGAGTTCGACATGATGCTCGAGTGCAAGCCAGGCCGGAGCAACAATGTGGCTGATGCCTTAAGTCGCAGAGCGGATCTTGCGGCTTTGCATGTGATTGCTCCCATCACTCAGGTCAGTACCAATCTAGCTGACCGCATTAAGGAAGGCTTGCGACAAGACCCCCAAGCGCGACAAGTTGTAGAGGCAGCAGCACTTGGTGGCACGAGCAAGTTCTGGATCGATGACGGCTTGGTGCGCACGCGGGCGGGGCTGTCAGATATGTCCCGGGCACGGTGGTTTATGGAGGGAGCTTATCGCGAAAGCATCATGATACCCCATGGCGGGGCACCCTGGACAGAAGCGAACCCTTGCATTATTGGAGCACAACTTCTATTGGCCAGGTATGGAAGAAGACGTCGAGCAATTTGTAAAAACTTGCTATGTATGCCAACAAGATAAAGTAGAGTGGGTCAAGCCAGTGGGATTGCGTGATCCCCTACCAATTCCCAAGCACCCGTGGGACTCCGTTTCCATGGACTTTATCTCGGGGCTACGACATACCGGAGGCCTTGGTTCCATCATGGTCGTGGTAGACCGTTTTTCTAAGTATGGAGTCTTTACTGCAGTTTCGGCGGACTGCACAGCAGAAGAAGCGGCTAAAGCATTCATGGCCAACGTAGTCAAGCACTGGGGCGTGCCGGCTACCAATGTAAGTGACCGAGATCCGCGTTTCACAGGTAAGTTCTGGACCGAACTCTTCCAGTTGTTGGGCACAATGCTCAACTTTTCTACGAGTTTCCACCCCTAGACGGACGGGCAAAAAGAACGCATCAATGCAATTCTAGAGGAGTACTTGCGACACTTTGTGGCTGCAAATCAGACAAATTGGCTTGAGCTACTCGACGTGGCCCAATTTTCTTACAATTTGCAACGAAGTGAGTCTACCGGGAGCACCCCTTTTCAACTTGCAACAGGCAGACAACCCACTCTACCCGTCAACGTGATTCGGGACAAGTCACGCAAGAGCCCATCCGCACACCGGCTGGCCAAGCAGTGGAAGGAGCGCATGGAGTTGGCGCGCATGGGGCTGGCCTGCCCCACCTGGCACGCGCATGGGGCTGGCCTCCCCCACCTGGCGCGCGCATGGGGCCGGCCTGCCCCACCTGGCGCGTCGCGCAAGGGGCAGGCCAGCCTCACCCGGCTCGCGCGCGCAAGGGGCAGGTCAGCCCCTCCAGGCAAGGCCAAGCAAGGGTCTGGCCAGCCAGCCCTCGGGCCTGGCCAAGAAGGGTCAGGCCTGCCCCACCAGGTCTTGGGCGCGCAAGAATGGGCCAGCCAGCCGCTGCTGGCGTCTTGGACACATGGGGCAGGCCAGCCTCCCCGGCGTCTTGGCGGCACAGATGGGGCAGGCCTGCCCCTGGCCAGCTGGCAGCAGGGTCTGGCCTGCCCCACCTGGCGGCGCTGGGGGGTCAGCTAGGCGCGACCTTAGTGCCTGCTTTCGCGGTGGGCCCCGCCTCGTGGTGACGGTACAGACACATTTGCGGTACCGCGTGGCAGAGGGATATTTTTGGAATTTCAAATAGGTGGGAACGGATTGTGGCGGACGCGGTAGGCGCGTTCCGAGCCGCTGAGGCGGGCGGGATAAGCCTGGGCCTGTTGCCCCCCTGCGTGCTCAGGAAAGGCCTATCGCCCCTCTACGCGCCGAGGAAGGGCTTGTTGCCCCCGGCCTTCGGTGCAATGGCTTGCCCCTCAACGGCGTGAGCAGTGCAAATGCCATTAAGCCCCTCGCTTCTGTTGGGCGATGGCCTTCAGCTCTTCTGCTGG
>CM034082.1:16691215-16706215 GCA_019845555.1 Aristolochia fimbriata | reverse complement strand
CCAAGATGGGGCAGCCCAGCCCCCCTGGCTGGGCGACTTTCGCAAGGGCAGGCCAGCCATTGCAGGCGCGAGCGTGCAAGGGCGATGCCCGCCTGTGACGGAGTCAGTACTGCAAGGGAGTGGTGCGACCGCGCCACTTCGGCGCGGAGGCGCCAAACCGAGGCTCACACGGTATGTATCCTGGAGTGCAGACTTGCTACCTAGGGGCCATGAGGGGCGCCAAGGTGGACTGTGACAAGACAGGGGGTCGCGTACAAACTGATTTCATAGCACGAGGGGGTAACCAGCAAGAGGCTGATTCTTCCTTATCAAGGCCATTTCTTAGCGCAGTTTCACAACCAGACAACCCACTTACGCAAAGGATTCGAGAGGCTATGCAGCATGATCCGGACGTGCTCAAGCTCACAAAGGCGGTTTCACTAGGTGAGACTAAACGCTTTTTGATGGACAATGATCTTTTGTGCACAAAGGGAGGTCGGGTGTATGTTCCAAGGCATGGATGGTTGCGAAAAGATATCATGAAGGAGTGCCATGATACTTTATGGGCTGGTCATCCAGGTCAGAAGCGCACCATTGCCCTGGTAAGTGAAAAGTTCTATTGGCCAGGTCTAGCTATGGATGTGGAAGTTTATGTATGAACGTGTCTTGTTTGCCAACAAGACAAGGCTGAAAGGAGACGACCAGGAGGATTGCTTCAACCTTTACCTATTGCTGAAAGACCATGGGACTCAGTCTCTATGGACTTCATACTCGGCATCAAGGAGAGTGGAGGACTGAGTGCAATATATGTAGTAGTGGATAGATTTTCCAAATATGCTACATTTGTCGCTCTTTCAAAGAAATGTACTGCGTCGGAGGTGGCTAAGGTTTTCTTTTCGAACGTTGTAAAGTACTGGGGAGTACCCTCTAGTATCATTTCTGATAGGGACTCTAAGTTCACGAGCAGATTTTGGACGGAGCTCTTTGATTTGTTGGGAACATCTCTCAACATGTCTTCCAGCTTTCATCCACAAACCGATGGACAAACGGAGAGGGTCAATCAGATTCTAGAGGACTATTTGAGACACTTTGTTTCAGCCAACCAGAAGGATTGGCCGAACTTGCTGGACATTGCTCAATTTAGTTTCAACCTTCAGAAAAGCGAAGCCACGGGACACAGTCCATTTGAGGTCGTGCTAGGGAGGCAACCTTCTCTTCCTATCGAGGTGCTGACAAAACAGTCCAAGAAGAGTTCTCCTGCCCACTTCATGTTGAAGAGGTGGAAAGAGACACAGGACCTTGCAAGGGTATACTTGCATAAAGCAGCAAGGAGGATGAAGAAAGCAGCCGACCAACATCGAAGGCCAGTCGTGTTTGAAGTTGGGGACCAAGTCATGCTCAGGATACGACCCGAGCAATTTTCAATGCTCAAGGCGCGGAAGCAGGGGCTAATTCGTCTGTACGAGGGACCATTTCGAGTATTGAAGAGGGTGGGAGAACTTGCGTTCAAGTTGCAACTGCCGGCAGCTTGGAAAGTACACAATGTTTTCCATGTAAGCCAACTGAATCCATATCACATTGATCCGGACCCGAACTGGGCATCTACATCACGAGGAACCATCCTGACGTTCAATCAAACACCTGGTCCAGAATTGGACTACATAATTACACATCGGAGTGTAGTTGCGTATAAAGGGAGGATCTTGCAAGAATGAGGCGGCAGACAGGTCTCACGGAGTCTAGGAGGTGGACGCACAACCTAGAGAGACCACTTGTACATGACCGGGGTGGGTTATGTATTTTAGTACAGGGGAGCTTGTACTACCCTTGCAGGGTAATGTAAGGGATGCATGCGAGTCAAAGCATGTACATGTGTAAGGGAGCTTATGCATGGGGGCACTAGCGAGGATGGGTGTCCTGACACAGGTTAAAAGTGTCAAATAGAGTGAACTGCAGCACACAGTGCACATGGGGTTGCACACCAGCAGGGCAGCGCGGCCAAAGGCCATGGCGCGCGCGGCCAGGCACAGCAGCAGCCATCTGGTAGCATTGAGGCCAAGCGCATGGGGCTTAACGGCGGCACAACAGCCATGCGAAGGTGAGGGCGCCAAGAGCATGGAGGCTGCAAGCGGGCACAGCAGCCATGCGGGCGCGGGAGCGCGCAGCGCATGGGTCTAACGTCAGCCGGTATGGCAGCCACCGTTGCATGGGCAACAACGAAGTGCGGTGACCGGAGACCTGGCACAAGACGGGCGCTGGCACGATGCTGGCAAGAACAAGCGCCTGGGCGTCGGGCGAAGACATCACGCAACCCCACAGGGCGCGGGTTGGCGCTAGCGAGGTAAAATGCGGGCACTGGGGCGCGAAAGCCCCCAGCAGTGCAGGCCGCATGGGGCGCGCGCGGGTAGCAACCCCGCGCCCCCGCACGTGCATGCGCCCAGCAGATACATTGCACCTGGTCATTGTGGCTGGAACTTGATGTGAAGGGACACCAAGTGTGAACGAGGTTCAGGTTTCAGGGGCTGGGGGATGTATTGGGATGGGATACATGTATGTGTAAATTACACTTAGGGGTAGTGTAATTAAGGGGTTTTAATCCTGGATTTGGGTATAAATAGAGAGGCATTCCTCTCATCTTGTAAGTTAGTTTTCTCAACGTGAATCCAAGAAAGGTTTCCCCTTTATCTTCTTTCTCTATTTCTCTCTCTCTCTCTGTACTTCTCTTTCTTGGCGAAATTCGGGCAAGCAAGTGTGGAGGTCTTGGGTGGAGTTTTGGCTTACTACAAGCGACGGACTGACTTGTAGGCCAGCGACGGTGCTGAACCTTTGGCTATTGCCCTAAAGTAGTAAGGCCGGCGTTTCACCGCCCCACCAGGCGAGCGCGCGCAAGGGCCGGGTGTAACGGGGTTGGCGAATGCCTAGAACTGTAGCTAAGCCTTCCGACCTCGCCAGGCACGTACTAAGTCTCGTCTAGCACGTTAATCCTTCCTGAAAGCTTTCCCAAGATACACGAACGAATTACAAACCTCAGGAAGGGCGTACTTCCACACCAACACGAGTGAATGAGAAGGAGAACACCAGAGGGATGAGAGAAACTCTCCTTTAGCTTTCTATGAAATGTACAAAACCAAAACTGCGTACAAATGAGGGGGACGTGCCCTTTTATACTCTATGGCTACCCTCTATGTACATGTATTGTAATAAATACAATAAATACAATAAATACACTCTATCCCCTTGATCATGAACCTGGAAGAGCCCCTTGAGTTTTGGAGGTCGAGTCCCAAACCGTGTTCCCACCTGAACAGGTTTGCCAGCCGCCATGACCAGAACAGGGCCGCGACACGCTGCGCAAGATCGGGTCCCTCGCTAGCAGCCAAGCCGCTGCGCATATCATCAAAGGGGCCAGCCGACTCAGCCTTTTAGCCAGCCCACGCGCCCAGCGCCTCACCTGTTTGCAGCAAGAGAAGATCTCCAGCCGTCACTGGGGGTTCGCCCCACAACCCCAGTTCCTCGCAAGGCTCCCGCCTCACAGATCGCTCAACAGCCGGCGCCTTCTTCGTTTTCCATCTTCCATCACAAGACGCCAAGACCGGTGCAGGCGCCCGGGCGCCCTTTGGCGTCTCTTATTCTATGCTCTTCGCACTCATTGAAGATGGTGACAGCCCAGTTGCCCTGTGCGTCGTGTGCCTGCGGACACACCGGTGGGCGCCTCTTTGGCCTGTGGGGGCTGAGTCTTGGCTTGACGGCGCGCATACTCCAGCCCGCTCTGCCTGCTAGCCCCTTGCGCCACGCCCAAGACAGCCTCTTCTACAGACTTGCGCCCGTGGCAGAAGCCCCTGATGCTTGTGGGCAATGTCTTGCCTGTGCTTGCACGCACCTGTGCTTGCACAACCATCCTCCTCTGAGTTTGGTTCTTCGACAAAGGGTATCTCCCCTTGTCCCGACGCCCATCCTCGCTAGCACCGGCGGTCCAGTGTCCCCTTCCTCGCTAGGCTCACTATACCAACATGCCTTTAACTCGGCATGCAAACCTGCAACCCCCTTGCAAGTAACTATGTTGTACACACATAGATTTAACCTACGATATGCGTCGATACCATTGGTTTTACATAACAAAAAGAAGCACCCCTTACATTCTCCCACACCCATTGTGTCAACGCCCTCGTTGACATATACAATGAAAAAGAAGTAAGTGCACCTCACGGACTACAACTATCCCCACTCACTTGACAACTATAATTGCCCACATGAATTGATAGTCTTCGTAGCCATGCCGGCCCCCTGCCAGCATACGGTCGCTTTGGCGTACCCTCACACCTAGAGACCAACACATCGATATTCTCCTTCAATGTGCTACCATCATTGCGCTTCTCATTGACGCTTCTCTTGCTCAATGCATCCGCCACAATGTTGGTTCGGCCTGGCTTGTTCTCCACGCTGAAATCAAACTCAGCCAAGAAGTCTTGCCAACGAGCGTGTTTAGGAGAAAACTTCTTTTGAGTTAGAAAGTAAGAAGATGCTACATTATCTGTCTTGACCACAAAATTGGCCCCCAACAAGTAATGTCTCCACGTCCTTAGGCAGTGCACCACCGCGGTCATCTCCCTCTTTTGGACAGTGTATCTTCTCTCCGTCTCGTTAAGCTTTCTGCTCTCGAAGGCCACTGGGTGACCCTCTTGCTCTAGGACTCCTCCTATAGCAAAGTCAGATGCATCCGTTTGCACCTCGAATGGCTTACTGAAGTCTGCTAAACATAGCACCGGTTCTTGCATTATGGCTGCCTTCAGCCGATCAAACGCTGCCTGGCATGCCCCCGACCATACCCATGGAGCTTTCTTCTTGAGAAGCTCGGTAAGAGGACTAGCTATTGCTGAGAAAGAACATATGAACCTTCTATAATAGTTAGCCAAACCAAGAAAACTCCTCAATTCACTTACCCCAGTAGGCTCGGGCCAATCGGCTATGCTCTCCACCTTTTTGGCATCCATCCATATCCGTCCACTTCCAATCCAATGCCCCAAGAAAGATACCTCACTTAGAGGGAATGAACACTTCTCCTTCTTCACAAAGAGTGAGTGTTCCCTCAACGTTCCAAACACATGAGCTAAGTGACGTACATGGTCCCCCATCGTCTTGCTATAGATCACAATATCATCCAAGTATACTACCACAAACTTATCCAAATAAGGCCCCAACACCTTATTCATTAGAGTACAAAAGGTGGCTGGTGCATTAGTTAAACCGAATGGCATAACTAAGAACTCAAATGCCCCATACCTTGTTACACATGTGGTTTTCCCCTCGTCGCCCTCCGCGATCCGGACTTGGTAATATCCCGACCTCAAATCCAACTTGGTGAATACCGTTGCCTCCCTCAACTGATCAAACAAATCTGAAATCAAAGGAATAGGGTAACGGTTCTTGATTGTCACCTTGTTGAGAGCTCGGTAGTCTATACACAAACGCATGGACCCATCTTTCTTCTTTTGGAATAGAACTGGTGCCCCATATGGTGCCTTTGAAGGACGAACGAACCCTGCTTCCAAGAGTTCATCTAGCTGCCTACGCAACTCCTCCAACTCCTTAGGCGCCATACGATATGGTGCCTTTGCTGGTGGCTTGGAACCCGGTCCCAACTCAATAGCATGATCCACCTCTCTCCTAGGTGGTAGCCGCTTTGGTAATTCTGCAGGAAACACATCTACATACCTCTGTAGAACTTCAGCAATCCGGGGTGGAATGTGTCTCATTCCTCCCTCCTCATCGTCATGACCCCTCACCAGCGTAGCTATGTAAGTGTCATGGCCGCGTTGAATACCCCACTTCAACTGCATAGCTGAGAGCATCGAACTCCCAGCACTTGTCGACTAAACCTCTTTCACGTGACATGGCCCTCCTTCATCAAGGATGCAAAAGCAACCCCAAATAGGGCAGTACAAACCCTTTGCACAAACACAAGAAGTCCATTCCAAGAATGAAGTCAAAATCATCCATATTGACTACGGAGAAGCTCAATTTACCTTCCCACTCCCCCACGACGATTGGTACATCACGAGCAACTCCATTAATCGCCCTTGCTTCAGAATTCACCGACTTGACAATGCTTCCATCGTCCACCCATGTCAGTCCCAATCTGATAGCCTATCTTGTAGAGAGAAAGTTGTGTGTTGCACCTGAATCAATCATGGCCTTGGCCTCCTTGCCTCGGACCGTGAGTTTGATGTAAAAGAGCTCCCTCCTTGACCTTCTTGTGCTGCCCTCATTGCCTTGTAAGGCTGCTACCATCTTTAGCGAACCCATCCTTGCATTTTCACTAGATCCCTCGCTCTTGCCCTCCACCATTGAGTTTAAGAGCTTCTTCCTTGGACAATCTTTTTAGAAGTGGTCACCATCACAAAGAAAGCATTTAGGCTTACCGTCTCCCTTCTTCTTCTTATCATCCGTCCTCTCTAACTTGCTGTCCTTCTTCTCCCATGGTTTCTTGCCCTTGCTGGTCATGCTGCCCTTAGAGTTTGATGTTGAGACCTCCGTCTTCTTCTCAAACTCAGTCAGCTTCTCAGCCGTGGAGAGGGCCTCGGCCAATGACTTGACATCCCTCCTCCTCAGCTCTTGTTCAGCCCAAGGCTTGAGTCCATCAAGAAAGGCAAATAACCGATCTTCATCGGTCATGTTAGAGATACTTAGCATAAGAGAAGTAAAACGAGAAACGTACTCCTTTATCCTTCCCGACTGTTTCAAGGCCCTCAACTCCTTGCGAGCCTCAAATTCAGCATTCTCCGAAAAGAATTGCCTCTTCAATTCTGCCTTGAAGTCGACCCAAGACAAAATTGGGTTGGTGCTAGCCTCTCCGTCTCCGGTCCGCCGTCTCCACCACAAGATGGCATCATCCACAAGGAACATAGATGCACCCATGATCATGTGCTCATCTCCAGGAACGTTGCTGACCAGTAGGTATTGCTCTACCTGCCAAAAGAAGTTATCAATTACCTTTGGATCCCTTGTGCCATCATAGACCTTCGGCTCCGGCACCTTGATTTTGTCACTAGAGGATGGCTGGCAAGTGGTTGGTGTAGACTCCTCTACACGGCTTGGCTCTGCCTCTGCTAGAGCCCTTTCCTTACGTTCCACCACACCGGTGGGCTGAGGTCGTGCCCCACCTCCTGCCATATACTTTTCCCATAAGCTTACCCGTGCGCCAAACGCCAAAATTTGCCCAATAAGGGTCTCTTGGACGTCATGGACCTCCTCCTTGATCCCACGCACGCTGGCTGAGAATTCCTCTTTCCAAGTGACAAGAGTTTGGTTAATTTCATTAAGCATCGAAAGAGAGACATTACCCGAGTGTTCTCCTTGCTCATTCATGCTCGTCTCCTCTCCCTTCATGTCTAAACATTTGATCGCTCTGATACCAGTTGTAACGGGGTTGGAGAATGCCTAGAACTGTAGCTAAACCTTCCGACCTCGCTAGGCACGTACTAAGTCTCGTCTAGCACGTTAAGCCTTCCTCAACGCTTTCCCAAGATAGTCAAACGAATTACAAACCTCAGGAGGGGCGTACTTCCACACCAACACGAGAGAATGAGAGGGACAACACCAGAGGGATGAGAGAAACTCTCCTTTAGCTTTCTACGAAATGTACAAAACCAAAACTGTGTACAAATGAGGGGGACGTGCCCTTTTATACCCTATGGCTACCCTCTATGTACATGTATTGTAATTAATACAATAAATACAATAAATACACTCTATCCCCTTGATCATGAACCTGGAAGAGCCCCTTGAGTTTTGGAGGTCGAGTCCCAAACCGTGCTCCCACCTGAACAGGTTTGCCAGCCGCCATGACCAGATCTGATTTACCTTGGCGCAGCTGGCAAGCAGACTTGCAACCCAGTGCCTTGCATGCCATGTGACCGGCTGTCGCGACCTGCAGCTCTGCCTTCTGGCCCAGCCCTCGCCTGTTGCCGCGCGTCCTTTAAGCCTGGGGTTTGCGTTGCCAACCCAAGTTCCTGCCGCATCGCGGCTCCAGCGCATCGCCGGAACAACCAGCCTCCGGCCTCTTAGATCTTCGCCCCCGGCGCGTTGCCTCGTCGGCGTGTGCCTGACCCCCGGTCATCCCTTTGGTTCTTCAGTAGGGGCTGGCGCCAAGACGCACCTGACTGCGGCGATGGGTGGTGCCATGCGTTGGATTACCCGGCGTGCATGTAAGACCTGGCAAGACACACCGGTGAGGCCTCTTATACTGGGTCGGCTAAGTCTTGGCGCTGCGGCGGCCATCTCTCCAGCGCCACTCTGCCTGCTAGCCCCTTTATGCCGCCCGGTAGCGGACTCATGCACTTGGCCACAGAAGCCCCCTGCATGCTTGTGGGCAATGTCTTTGCCCGTGCTTTGCGCGCACTGTGCTTGCACAACCATCCTCCTCTGAGTTTGGTTCTTCGACAAAGGGTATCTCCCGTTGTCCCGACGCCCATCCTCGCTAGCACCGGCGCTCTAGTGTCCCCTTCCTCGCTAGGCTCACTGTACCAACATGCCTTTAACTCGGCATGCATACCTGCAACCCCCTTGCAAGTAACTATGTTGTACACACATAGATTTAACCTACGATATGCGTCCATACAATTGGTTTTACATAACAAAAAGAAGCACCCCTTACACCGGGCCAGCCCCACCAGGCGCGCACACGCAAGGGGCCGGCCTGCTTCTCCTGGCGGGTGCGCTAGGGGCAGGCCAGCCCAACCCGGTATTTTCGCGCAAGGGGAGCAGGCCAGCCCTTCCTGGCGGCGCACAAGGCAGGCAGGACAGCCCACTAGCGGCAGCATGGCCCATGGAACAGGCCCCACCCCAGGCGCTCTTGCGCTAAGGGGGCAGGCCAGCCCTTCTTCTTGTGGCCCCTCAAAGCCTGCCCCACCCGGACCTTGGGCGGGGTCGGTTCGCCCCGCACCTTGAACCGGCTGGCGGTGGGCCCCCCTGCGTGGTGACGGTACAGACACTTTTACGGTGCTCGCGTGGCTGCGGGATATATTTGGGATTTCCACAGGCGGGAACAGATTTGGCGGAACGGATTGCGGCATAAGGGGCAGGCCAACCCCATGGTGGCAGCGCCTGGGCAAAGGGGAAACCTGCCCCACCTGGCGAGCAGCGCAAGGGGGCAGGCCAGCCTCACCTGGCTCCTGGCGTACATGGGGCAGGCCAGCCCCTCCCGGCGTCTTGGCGTGCAAGGGTCAGGCCTGCCCCTCTGGCTGGCCCAAGCAGAAGGGTCAGGCCTGCCCCACCAGGCGCGTGCGCAAGGGGCAGGCCAGCCCCTCCTGGCGTGCGCGCGCATGGGGCAGGCCAGCCCCTCCTGGCGTGCACGCGCAAGGGGCAGGCCAGCCCCTCCTGGCGTGCGCACGCATGGGGCAGGCCTGCCCCTCTTGGCGCGCGCGCAAGAGGCACGCCTGCCCCACCTGGCGCGTGCAAGGGGCAGGGCAGCCCCTCCTGGGGCGCGCGCGCTAGGGTCAGGCCTGCCCCACCTAGCACGTGCGGGGGTCAGCTAGGCGCACCTTGGTGCCCGCTCGCGGTGGGCCCCACCACGGTGGACGGGTGACTGACACTTTTGGCGGTACCCAGCGTGGCTGAGGGATATTTTTGGGATTTCAAATAGGTGGGAACGGATTGTGGCAGGCACATTAGGCGCGTTGCGAGCCGCTGAGGCGGGCGGGATAAGCCTGGGCCTGTTGCCCCCTCACGTGCTCAGGAAAGTCCTGTTGCCCCCTTCGTGCTCAGGAAGGGCCTGTCGCCCCTCTGTTGCCCCCATTCCTCTCATCTTGTAAGTTAGTTTTCTCAACGTGAATCCAAGAAAGGTTTCCCCTTTATCTTCTTTCTCTATTTCTCTCTCTCGCTCTCGGTACTTCTCTTTCTTAGCGAAATTCGGGCAAGCAAGTGTGGAGGTCTTGGGTGGAGTTTTGGCTTACTACAAGCGACGGACTGACTTGTAGGCTTGCGACAGTGCTGAACCTTTGGCTACAGCCCTAAAGTAGTAAGGCCGGCGTTTCACTTGCCCCTCAACGCGTGAGCAGTGCAAAGGCCATTCGCCCCTCGCTTCCGTTGGGCGATGGCCTTCAGCTCTTCTCTCGCGCACGGAAACGCCCAAGTGGCCCGCGCGACCCTTTTGCCCAACTTCGAGTTTTTTTGATCTTTTCAGCTCTCTGCGGGGACCGTTCGGTGCCCCTCTCCCGATCTTGACTTGTATGCGGCGGCCCTATGGCTTTTTGCTGCGCTTCGCCAAGCACGGGCGGGGCATCATCGGCGGCGGACCTTGGCGCGTCGGCGAAAGTGGTGCACGTTTGTAAGGGGTGCTTCTTTTGTTATGTAAAACCAATGGTATGGGACGATATCGTAGGTTAAATCTATGTGTGTACAACATAGTTACTTGCAAGGGGTTGCGGGTATGCATGCCGAAGTTAAAGGCATGTTGGTACGATGAGCCTAGTGAGGAAGGGGACTTTGGACCCCCCGGTGCTAGCGAGGATGGGCGTTGGGACAAGGGGAGATACCCTTTGTCGAAGAACCAAACTCAGAGGAGGATGGTGGTGCAAGCACAGCAGTGCGTGCAAGCACGGACAAGACATTGCCCACAAGCAAGCAGGCTTACTTCTACGCGCGCAAAGCCGCGAGATGAGTCCGCTACGGGGGATGCCATAAGAAGCAGGCAGAGTGGGCGCTGAGGAGTGCCGGTCGCTCAAGATCCTCTACGTCCATCAGGCCAGAAGAGGATCTCAACGGGGTGTCGCGCAGGCGAGCATGCCGCATATCGGCCAACGGGCCTTAATACCAACGCCCCAGGCAGCTTGCCGGGTAATGGGAAGACCTGCGGGACAAAAAAGGGCACTGCAACGCTTCAGCAGGTGCCACCGCAATGAAGATCTAAAGGGCGGGTCAGAAACCTGGCATGGAGCCGGAGCGATGCTATGGGCAGGAACTTGGGGTTAGGGGATGTGAACCCCCCAGGCAACAAGGCTTGGAGTGTCTGCAGCGGCACAACAGGCGAGGGCTTGGCGCCAGAGGGCGACGCTGGAGTGCGGCAGGCTGCACAATGATGGGCGCAGCCAACTGCTGCAAGACCGGCACCAGCTTGACAGCGGCGACGCATTAATCGTATCTGGTCATGGCGGCTGGCAAACCTGTTCAGGTGGGAACACGGTTTGGGACTCGACCTCCAAAACTCTCGGGGCTCTTCCAGGTTCATGATCAAGGGGATACAGTGTATTTATTGTATTTATTGTATTAGTTACAATACATGTACATAGAGGGTAGCCATAGGGTATAAAAGGGCACGTCCCCCTCATTCGTACACAGTTTTGGTTTTGTACATTTCATAGAAAGCTAAAGGAGAGTTTCTCTCATCCCTCTGGTGTTCTCCCTCTCATTCTCTCGTGTTGGTGTGGAAGTACGCCCCTCCTGAGGTTTGTAGAGGAGTCTACACCAACCACTTCCCAGCCATCCTCTAGTGACAAAATCAAGGTGCCGAAGCCGAAGGTCTATGATGGCACAAGGGATCCAAAGGTAATTGATAACTTCTTTTGGCAGGTAGAGCAATACCTACTGGTCAGCAACGTTCCTGGAGATGAGCACATGATCATGGGTGCGTCTATGTTCCTTGTGGATGATGCCATCTTGTGGTGGAGACGGCGGACCGGAGACGGAGAGGCTAGCACCAACCCAATTTTGTCTTGGGTCGACTTCAAGGCAGAATTGAAGAGGCAATTCTTTCCGGAGAATGCTGAATTTGAGGCTCGCAAGGAGTTGAGGGCCTTGAAACAGTCGGGAAGGATAAAGGAGTACGTTTCTCGTTTTACTTCTCCTATGCTAAGTATCTCTAACATGACCGATGAAGATCGGTTATTTGCCTTTCTTGATGGACTCAAGCCTTGGGCTGAACAAGAGCTGAGGAGGAGGGATGTCAAGTCATTGGCCGAGGCCCTCTCCACGGCTGAGAAGCTGACTGAGTTTGAGAAGAAGACGGAGGTCTCAACATCAAACTCTAAGGGCAGCATGACCAGCAAGGGCAAGAAACCATGGGAGAAGAAGGACAGCAAGTTAGAGAGGACGGATGATAAGAAGAAGAAGGGAGACGGTAAGCCTAAATGCTTTCTTTGTGATGGTGACCACTTCTAAAAAGATTGTCCAAGGAAGAAGCTCTTAAACTCAATGGTGGAGGGCAAGAGCGAGGGATCTAGTGAAAATGCAAGGATGGGTTCGCTAAAGATGGTAGCGGCCTTACAAGGCAATGAGGGCAGCACAAGAAGGTCAAGGAGGGAGCTCTTTTACATCAAACTCACGGTCCGAGGCAAGGAGGCCAAGGCCATGATTGATTCAGGTGCAACACACAACTTTCTCTCTACAAGAGAGGCTATCAGATTGGGACTGACATGGGTGGACGATGGAAGCATTGTCAAGTCGGTGAATTCTGAAGCAAGGGCGATTAATGGAGTTGCTCGTGATGTACCAATCGTCGTGGGGGAGTGGGAAGGTAAATTGAGCTTCTCCGTAGTCAATATGGATGATTTTGACTTCATTCTTGGAATGGACTTCTTGTGTTTGTGCAAAGGGTTTGTACTGCCCTATTTCGGGTTGCTTTGCATCCTTGATGAAGGAGGGCCATGTCACGTGAAGGAGGTTCAGTCGACAAGTGCTCGGAGTTCGATACTCTCAGCTATGCAGTTGAAGAGGGGTCTTCAACGCGGCCATGACACTTACATAGCTACGCTGGTGAGGGGTCATGACGATGAGGAGGGAGGAATGAGACACATTCCACCCCGGATTGCTGAAGTTTTACAGAGGTATGTAGATGTGTTTCCTGCAGAATTACCAAAGCGGCTACCACCTAGGAGAGAGGTGGATCATGCTATTGAGTTGGAACCGGGTTCCAAGCCACCAGCAAAGGCACCATATCGTATGGCGCCTAAGGAGTTGGAGGAGTTGCGTAGGCAGCTAGATGAACTCTTGGAAGCAGGGTTCGTTCGTCCTTCAAAGGCACCATATGGGGCACCAGTTCTATTCCAAAAGAAGAAAGATGGGTCCATGCGTTTGTGTATAGACTACCGAGCTCTCAACAAGGTGACAATCAAGAACCGTTACCCTATTCCTTTGATTTCAGATTTGTTTGATCAGTTGAGGGAGGCAACGGTATTCACCAAGTTGGATTTGAGGTCGGGATATTACCAAGTCCGGATCGCGGAGGGCGACGAGGGGAAAACCACATGTGTAACAAGGTATGGGGCATTTGAGTTCTTAGTTATGCCATTCGGTTTAACTAATGCACCAGCCACCTTTTGTACTCTAATGAATAAGGTGTTGGGGCCTTATTTGGATAAGTTTGTGGTAGTATACTTGGATGATATTGTGATCTATAGCAAGACGATGGGGGACCATGTACGTCACTTAGCTCATGTGTTTGGAACGTTGAGGGAACACTCACTCTTTGTGAAGAAGGAGAAGTGTTCATTCGCTCTAAGTGAGGTATCTTTCTTGGGGCATTGGATTGGAAGTGGACGGATATGGATGGATGCCAAAAAGGTGGAGAGCATAGCCGATTGGCCCGAGCCTACCGGGGTAAGTGAATTGAGGAGTTTTCTTGGTTTGGCTAACTATTATAGAAGGTTCATATGTTCTTTCTCAGCAATAGCTAGTCCTCTTACCGAGCTTCTCAAGAAGAAAGCTCCATGGGTATGGTCGGGGGCATGCCAGGCAGCGTTTGATCGGCTGAAGGCAGCCATAATGCAAGAACCGGTGCTATGTTTAGCAGACTTCAGTAAGCCATTCGAGGTGCATACGGATGCATCTGACTTTGCTATAGGAGGAGTCCTAGAGCAAGAGGGTCACCCAGTGGCCTTCGAGAGCAGAAAGCTTAACGAGACGGAGAGAAGATACACTGTCCAAGAGAGGGAGATGACCGCGGTGGTGCACTGCCTAAGGACGTGGAGACATTACTTGTTGGGGGCCAATTTTGTGGTCAAGACAGATAATGTAGCATCTTCTTACTTTCTAACTCAATAGAAGCTTTCTCCTAAACAGGCTCGTTGGCAAGACTTCTTGGCTGAGTTTGATTTCAGCATGGAGTACAAGCCGGGCCGAACCAACATTGTGGGGGATGCATGGAGCAGGAGAAGCGTCAATGAGAAGCGCAATGATGGTAGCACATTAATGGAGAATATCGATGTGTTGGTCTCTAGGTGTGAGGGCACGCCAAAGCGACCGTATGCTGGCAGGGGGCCGGCATGGCTACGAAGACTATCAATTCATGGGGGCAATTATAGTTGTCAAGTGAGTGGGGATAGTTGTAGTCCGTGAGGTGCACTTACTTCTTTTTCATTGTATATGTCAACGAGGGCGTTGACACAATGGGTGTGGGAGAATGTAAGGGGTGCTTCTTTTTGTTATGTAAAACCAATGGTATGGACGAATATCGTAGGTTAAATCTATGTGTGTACAACATAGTTACTTGCAAGGGGGTTGCAGGTATGCATGCCGAGTTAAAGGCATGTTGGTATAGTGAGCCTAGCGAGGAAGGGGACACTGGACCGCCGGTGCTAGCGAGGATGGGCGTCGGGACAAGGGGAGATACCCTTTGTCGAAGAACCAAACTCAGAGGAGGATGGTTGTGCAAGCACAAAAGCGCGAGGAAAGCAACGGGCAAGACATTGCCCACAAGCACGCAGGGCTACACGCCACGCTGGCATAAGTGCAGAAGGAGTCCGCGGGCTGTCGCCAAGAAGGGGCTAGCCGGCAGAGTGGCTGGGGAGTATGGCCGTCACGCCAACACTTAGCTACGCCCAACGCCAGAAGAGGCAGGTCTTGCGCGGGCGAGAAGACCAAAGGGCGCCGGACGGGCGTTCAGGCAGGCCAGGGCCGGAGTCGAGGTGGGCGGGGCGGAGGATCTAAGAAGAGGCTTGACTGGGTTTACGCGCTGGAGCCGCGATGCAGCAGGAACTTGGTTCTTGGGCGAACCCCACCAGGGCAAGGCTGGGAGCGTCTTGTGGCCGC
>CM034082.1:16678715-16686215 GCA_019845555.1 Aristolochia fimbriata | reverse complement strand
GGTTATGTATTTTTGTACAGGGGAGCTTGTACTACCCTTGCAGGGTAATGTAAGGGATGCATGCGAGTCAAAGCATGTACATGTGTAAGGGAGCTTATGCATGGGGGCACTAGCGAGGATGGGTGTCCCGACCACAGGTTAAAAGTGTCAAATAGTGTGAACTGCAGCACACAAAGGCACATGGGGTTGCACAACCAGCAGGGCAGCCTTGACAAAAGGCCATGATGCCATGCCCGGTCGTTGCCAGAGCCATCTGGTGCTGGAGTTTTACAGCCATGATGGGGCTTAAACCATGGCACAACCGACCATCTGAAGGCCGAGGGCTGCGCGCCAGCGATGAGGCTAAATGGGGGCAACAGCAGCGCTGGCAATCGGAGCCAAGAAAGATGGGGCGAACGGCATGCGCCTTGAGTCGCCGCCGCGATGGGCCAACCCGTAGGCATTTCTTTAGCGGGTAAAATGCGGGCACCGGAGCGCTGAAAAACGCCAGCAGCAAGAGGTCGCGAGATGGGCCGCGTGGGTAGCAACCCCACAACCAAGACATGCACGCGCCTCAGCCAGATAAGCAGTAACCCCGGTCACCCGTCATGGCTGGAACTTGAAGTGAAGGGACACCAAGTGTGAACGAGGTTCAGGTTTCAGGGGCTGGGGGATGTATTGGGATGGGATACATGTATGTGTAAATTACGCTTAGGGGTAGTGTAATTAAGGGGTTTTAATCCAGGATTTGGGTATAAATAGAGAGGCATTCCTCTCATCTTGTAAGTTAGTTTTCTCAACGTGAATCCAAGAAAGGTTTCCCCTTTATCTTCTTTCTCTATTTCTCTCTCTCTCTCTCGGTACTTCTCTTTCTTGGCGAAATTCGGGCAAGCAAGTGTGGAGGTCATGGGTGGAGTTTTGGCTTACTACAAGCGACGGACTGACTTGTAGGCCAGCGACGGTGCTGAACCTTTGGCTACAGCCCTAAAGTAGTAAGGCCGGCGTTTCATTGGTATCAGAGCGATCCCACATTGTGCTACGAGGATAGAGAAGAATTGTGGACGGTTAGAGAACCATGTCAGGTAAGGAACCATCTATTTCTATTGAGGAACTAACCCAGGGCTTTGAGGCTTGGAAGGCTGAGATTTATGCGGAATTTCGGTCTGATCACCCTCCATGGGCGATCGAGTTGGAGGCTAATGTTTATGATGCGGTGGCTACAACGCGTGCAAAGGTGGATGAGTGCATGGAGGCACTAGAAGCCATACGCTCCAGGGTAGCAAACATCGTAAACTTACTGGCTGCAAGTCCCGTCATGAAGGACTTCTCTTTACCGAGAGAGGAACAAAGAAGGGACGTTGGTGTTAGTGAGGAGTTCACTACAACAGAGGTTGTAAACACCCAGCCAAGGGAGTCTCAACAAACCAAGCCAATACGAGTCAAGGTGCCAGAACCAAAGGTGTATGATGGCGTCCGGGATGCAAAGGTAATTGACAATTTCCTTTGGAAGGTAGAGCAACACTTGATGGCTTCTTGCGTTGGGGAAGAAGCAAGAAAAGTGAGTGCTGCTACTCTTTATCTCTCGGGAGACGCACTTCTATGGTGGAGAAGACATACGCTGGAGGAGGGGACTGGCGCCCCTTCAATTCAGACCTAGAAGGAGTTCAAGGCTGAATTGAGGAAACGATTTTATCCGGCCAACGTGGAGCATGAGGCTCGTAAGAAGTTACGTTCGCTCCAGCAAGGTGGGAGGATCCGTGAGTACATCTCCCAATTCACTTCTTTGATGCTGTGTATTTCTGATATGTCCGATGCGGATAGGCTTTTCTCCTTTCTTGATGGTCTTAAGCCATGGGCGGAACAAGAGGTTAGGAGAAGGGATGTAAAGACCCTTGCCGAAGTGATGCGATCCTAGCTAATCACTAGCAAGAGGACTAATCAATGTAATATAGACTTTCTGCAAGTCCGAATATCGTCCCACAAGGACCAAGTCAATAGTTAATTGCTTTGTGAATAAAAATCTAAAGTTTGAGAAATCTGATCTTGAAACAAAGTTCTAAACTAAACCAGCACTTGAAACAGTTAGGAAAAGCTTTTGAGGGGATTAAATGATGAGAGAAGACGTTGGGAATCCAATTCCCTCCCCAGACACTTTCTGAGATTGAATATGAAAAGATTTTTGGAAATCAGTTTTTGACAAGCTTATAAAACTATGGCTACAATCCGCATCGGCATCACCCTTTTCCATCTCCTAGAGCAAACTACCCGGCATAATCTACTCTAATTGACAGCATACACATGAAGCTCACAAGTCATAGGTAGATCAACTAATCCAACAGGGTATTACTTTAAGGTCGAGGATTAACCCAAGGATTAGTGATCTACCTAGTGCATAAACTCAAAAAGACTGTAATTCCTATCAGCGCGTCTCACCTTAAGCCCAGCGTCACCTTATAACCAGTACATAGCCAGAAAGCAAGAATGAATCAAGAAATTACAACAATGAAAACTCATTCATACACGAAAACTGAAAACCAATTGAATTATAAATCTCAATCTCATTACATGCCTAGAGAGTCATGGACTCCCAACTAAAAATGACTACTCCATGCTAGAATTGAAAGCACACAAAGAGGTTTGTACAACAGCCATGAATGAAGAAAGAATAAGTAAAGAAAACCCCCTTGGGAAGAATTCCCTTAACCCCTCTTGCTCCTTGGCTGGAAGCTCTACCTCTCTTCCTCAAGGTAACCAGAGTTCGTGTGAACTCCCTCTGGACCTTCTCCTCTCTCTCTCAACTAAACTAAAAAGAATAACTGAATACAAAATTGAAAGTAAAATACAAGAACTCGAACTGAAAACTGGATGAAGAACTGAATGCTTTGCTCTTTGCCTCGGACCTCCTTATATACTTGTTCTGCTGCCCATGTCATGTAAATTGCTCTCTGTCCAGGGGTATGAAGTTCCCTTTCCCGACCTCAGAATTGGCTCAAATTACATCAGGACCTTCCTTTTGAAGTCCTTTCCATGCTCACGAAGTTTTAATCCATTCTGAGTTGGGAAACTCCAGATATGAGGGAAGGAAGTTGCCTTGATTTCTGCTGCCAACTTCTACACGGGTCCACCACTTTGAAGATGTGTAACTCGAGAATCCTGGCTTGGATTGACCTGAAATTTCGTGGGAAGAATCTCTGTAGTACCATGAAGCTTCGTTCCAAGTTTTGCTTAAATTGGAATAGAGAAACTTCTTCTCTGATCTCCACAAAATCCGGATTTTTCTCCTTCCATATGCAGCAGATTCCTGTTTTGAAACAACTCCTTCTTTGAACCATTCAATGCATCTAGACATAAGAATTTTACCTTAAACTCTTCGTGGGCACCTTCCTTAGACGTCTGGGACTCCTCCTCCCAAGTTTGGATTGGATTTGATTGCAGGTCCCCGAGATTTTCGAATTCTGAGCAGCAAAGTCAATGGCGCGGTCGCGCCATATTGTGGCGCTGTCGCGCCATTAAACCCGATATTCGTTCAAGTCGCTTCTCCACATGGTGCGGTCGCGCCGATTTGTGCTGAGATTTGGCGCGGTCGCGCCGGTCCTTGGGCAATTTCTTGGTCCCCGAATGGCAACTTTACTTTCTGCTTTTAGCTCCCTTTGGCGTGGCAGCGTCCTCTAGTAGCGCGGTGGTGCTTCCACTGGCGCGGTCGCGCCACTTTACATTCCCCAACTGTTGTCTTTCATGACCGTTAGGTCGTTGGACATTTTTGCACATTAATTTGAATTTCTGAGGGTTTGTTTGGCGCGGACGCGCTATAGTTGGCGCGGTCGTGCCGTTCTTGTGTATCTCTGGAAACGGAATTGAAGCTCTTCATGGCGCGGTCGCGCCATTTTAAGCTGTCGTTCTGGCGCGGTCGCGCCACTCCTTGGTCTTTTGCCAACTTCTTGTTTCAGCCCCTAGAACTCCATGTATGGAAACAGAGTGGCGCGGCTGCGCCACTGATAGCGCCATCTCGCATTCCGGGGTTGTCTTCTATCAGGTTCTGGAAGCCGTTGGGAATTTCCAGGAATTGTTTGAATTTTTTTCCATTTAATCGGCGCGGTTGCGCCATTAACGGCGCGGTCGCGCCGTTCTTCATTTTGGCCTCTTTTGCTCTTTTTTCCTCCGTTTTAGCTCCAAATCCCATTTTTCTTCTTCCACTGGGTACCTGAGACATAAAACATAAAACTGAGTCATATTTGTTGATTTTATGCTCGGAATTAACTCAGGAATAAGAATTTTAATCAAATATAACGCCCAAAGATAGTGTCTTTTAGACACTTATCACTAAGCTCTATCCGTTGCTGAAAAGCTTCCAGAATTTGATAAGAGGCCAGAGGGCCAACATTCAAGTTCAGAAGACAAAGAGGAGTCGAAGGGGAAAAAGACCAAATAGGACTCGGGAGAGGAAAGCAAGGTCAATGCGCAGCAGAAGGGAAAGAAGTGGGGAGATAGGGACAGGAAGGGGAAAGGTCCCAAGAGGACCTGTTTCATCAGTGATGGAGATCACCTGATGAGAGACTGTCCCAAGAGACATGCTTTGAATGCCATTCTCAAGGAGGGGTCGGCTGGACAGATTGCTTCAATGAGGAGGTATTAGGTCGCAGAGGCTCAGGAGATCCATTCAGGTGTGACTCTTAACACCTGCAGGTTGCAAAGTGGAACTGCGCGGGAGAACGCCACGAGGGGTGGGGGGTAAAATGAGGGCCCCGCGCCAACAGCACGCCAGACTATTATCTAGGGATGGATGGGCTGGGCCGCAACAACAACTGCAACGGGCGCCAAGAGCTGGGTCCACAACGCCGCGATGGGAGGTCTGCCTTATGCGCAGGCGCAGCGCGCAGAGAGGCGCGCCACGGCAGCGCCAGAGGCGAACGTCGCAACGCGGGCCGTTGGAACTTATGGCGCCGCTGGGCAAGGCAGCGCAGAGGCGACGGCCTCAACGCGGAAGCGCGTTGAAACAAATGGCGCGATCGCGCCAAACCGGTGCGGGAGCGCCAGATCACAGCAGAAGTGTTGCGATCACTGGAGTGGTGCGACCGCGCCACTTCGGCGCGGAGGCGCCAAACCGAGGCTCACACGGTATGTATCCTGGAGTGCAGACTTGCTACCTAGGGGCCATGAGGGGCTCCAAGGTGGACGGTGACAAGACAGGGGGTCGTGTACAAATTGATTTCATAGCACGAGGGGGTAACCAGCAAGAGGCTGATTCTTCCTTATTAAGGCCATTTCTTAGCGCAGTTTCACAACCAGACAACCCACTTACGGAAAGGATTCGAGAGGCTATGCAGCATGATCCGGACGTGCTCAAGCTCTCAAAGGCGGTTTCACTAGGTGAGACTAAACGCTTTTGGATGGACAATGATCTTTAGTGCACAAAAGGAGGTCGGGTGTATGTTCCAAGGCATGGAGGGTTGCGAAAAGATATCATGAAGGAGTGCCATGATACTTTATGGGCTGGTTATCCAGGTCAGAAGCGCACCATTGCCCTGGTAAGTGAAAAGTTCTATTGGCCAGGTCTAGCTATGGATGTGGAAGTTTATGTACGAACGTGTCTTGTTTGCCAACAAGACAAGGCTGAAAGGAGGCGACCAGGAGGATTGCTTCAACCTTTACCTATTGCTGAAAGACCATGGGACTCAGTCTCTATGGACTTCATACTCGGCATCAAGGAGAGTGGAGGGCTGAGTGCAATATATGTAGTAGTGGATAGATTTTCCAAATATGCAACATTTGTCGCTCTTTCAAAGAAATGTACTGCGTCGGAGGTGGCTAAGGTTTTCTTTTCGAACGTTGTAAAGTACTGGGGAGTACCCTCTAGTATCATTTCTGATAGGGACTCTAAGTTCACGAGCAGATTTTGGACGGAGCTCTTTGATTTGTTGGGTACATCTCTCAACATGTCTTCCAGCTTTCATCCACAAACCGATGGACAAACGGAGAGGGGCAATCAGATTCTAGAGGACTATTTGAGACACTTTGTTTCAGCCAACCAGAAGGATTGGCCGAACTTGCTGGACATTGCTCAATTTAGTTTCAACCTTCAGAAAAGCGAAGCCACGGGACACAGTCCATTTGAGGTCGTGCAAGGGAGGCAACCTTCTCTTCCTATCGAGGTGCTGCCAAAACAGTCCAAGAAGAGTGCTCCTGCCCTCTTCATGTTGAAGAGGTGGAAAGAGACACAGGACCTTGCAAGGGTATACTTGCATAAAGCAGCAAGGAGGATGAAGAAAGCAGCCGACCAACATCGAAGGCCAGTCATGTTTGAAGTTGGGGACCAAGTCATGCTCAGGATACGACCCGAGCAATTTTCAATGCTCAAGGCGAGGAAGCAGGGGCTAATTCATCGGTACGAGGGACCATTTCGAGTATTGAAGAGGGTGGGAGAACTTGCGTACAAGTTGCAACTGCCGGCAGCTTGGAAAGTGCACAATGTTTTCCATGTAAGCCAACTGAAGCCATATCACTTTGATCCGGATCCGAACCGGGCATCTACATCACGAGGAACCATCCTGACGTTCAATCAACCACCTGGTCCAGAGTTGGACTACATAATTACACATCGGAGTGTAGTTGCGTATAAAGGTAATGGTACGACAAGACAGTACCTTGTTAAATGGAAGAACGAATCGGAGGAGGATGCAACATGGTGTGATCTACCAGAGTTGTACAGATGGATTCCCGACGTGGTGGACTATGATCGGAAGTTGACGAGGGCGTCAACATGATCGGTGTGGGAGAATGTGACGGAGTCAGTACTTGCAAGGGAGGATCTTGCAAGAATGAGGCGGCAGACAGGTCTCACGGAGTCTAGGACGTGGACGCACAACCTAGAGAGACCACTTGTACATGACCGGGGTGGGTTATGTATTTTAGTACAGGGGAGCTTGTACTACCCTTGCAGGGTAATGTAAGGGATGCATGCGAGTCAAAGCATGATCATGTGTAAGGGAGCTTATGCATGGGGGCACTAGCGAGGATGGGTGTCCTGACACCGGTTAAAAGTGTCAAATAGTGTGAACTACAGCACACAGTGCACATGGGGTTGCACACCAGCAGGGCAGCGCGGCCAAAGGCCATGGCCATGACCCAGGCAACAGCAGCAGCCATGGAGTGCACGGGAGCACATATGGATGGGGCTTAACGGGACGGCAAACAGCCATCTGTGGCGGGGGGCGCTTGCGACCTGGTCGCGCACGGCACGCAGCAAGCCTTGGCAAGAGCCAAGCAGGCGCAAGACATCAGCGCAAGAACCCACGGGCTGGTGGTGGCGTAGCAGGGTAAAATCGGGGGACCGGGCGCCGAAAGGCCAGCGGTCTGAGGTCGCATGGGGGCTTGTATGCTGGTAGCAACCCCCCCCCTTCAAGATGCATACGCGCCAAACAGATAATCGTGCACCTCGTCATGGCGGCTGGAACTTGAAGTGAAGGGACACCAAGTGTGAACGAGGTTCAGGTTTCAGGGGCTGGGGGATGTATTGGGATGGGA
>CM034082.1:16663715-16671215 GCA_019845555.1 Aristolochia fimbriata | reverse complement strand
GCGTGGCTACCATGTGTTGGATTATGACTGAACGCCTCTAAGTCAGAATCCAAGCTAGACCGGCGCCACACCTTCGCGCCTGCTTGCCGACCCACGTTAGGGGGGCCTTCCCGCCCCAAGAGCACGCGTGTCGTAGGTGACGCCCCCGCGGCAGACGAAGTCGACGGGGGCGCCTTTGGAGCACAATTCCAGATCGGGCGGCGATTTGAATCCTTTGCGACGACTTAAATACTGACGACGGGTATTGTAAGTGGCAGAGTGGCCTTGCTGCCACGATCCACTGAGATTCAGCCCCATGTCGCACCGATTCCTCCCCCCCCCACCTCCTGTTCCCGCACGGTCGGTCCTAAACACTTCAAGGAAAACTAAAACGTTGAGCCGGCGGGGTTCCCCAGTCGGGTGCGGAGTCGCAGTTCCGTCACACCCGAGGCAACCAGCGGGACTCGCGAGCCCGCACGACTCGTGCCAAGTATCGGTCGTCCATTGGGCCAAGAGAGGGCAGGGGGGAACTGGCGCGCCGTCGAGGCCGGCAGGCCATACTCGGGGCGCCGAGGCCAGAGGGCACTCGCGACACTCCAAGGAAAGCGGAGGCACTCGCGACGCGGCAAAGGCACAAAAGGTCCTCGCGCGGCACCGGGGGCCGAGGCAGGCAGGCCCTCGCGACGCGCAGAGGAAAGAATGCCCTCGCGACGCGCAGAGCGTTCGTCGCCAAGGCCAGCAGCCGCTCGCCAGTCGCCAAGGCAAGGAAGGCCCCCTCGCATACCGGGCCGGGCTCCTAAGTCCCATGGTCGGTTGGCGGCAGCAGCGGCGCCAATGCCTCGCGATGAGCTCCTTGCAACCCTAACAGGCTGACCAACCCCCCGCTGGTTATTAGCGACCCAACCTTACGCGACCGAGACGGCTCTTATTGCGCTGGGTGGCAGGCATGCGTTGCCGGGGCCGGCACGCGGCAACGCTCGCGATGCGGCTGGTGGGCGCGAATCAGAGCACCCGCCGCACTCAGCCTGCGGGTCGCTGCACCGCGGGGCTCGGGGCGGGGCAGGGTCCGGCGGAAAGGGGGAGCATCCCCTCGTCGCACCGCGGGGCCCTCGTCCGATTCACCGAAAGGCAGAGTAAGAGAACAAAGGGGGAGGCGTTCTTGGCTACGTTTCCAAAGCGTCGACGCACCGCGAGCTAACCGCAGCATCCTGACCCACCTCAGCACCGTGAATCGGCGCACGAGAAATCGCGCACGGCGTCGTCGTTGAGAGCGATGCAATTGCGCCCGACGTCGTCTTCGTTTTCGCATAAATCTCGGCATCTCAGGCGCCAAGGGCGGGTCGGCTTTCACAGATGCCTTCATCCCGACCGCCAGCAAAGGCATCGCGAGGGGGGGAGGGGCAGGGGTCAACGGCGCTCGAAATCGCAAAATTGCGCCGAGGGGCACGCAAAGCACGAACGGCACAGCAAAAAAATCGCGAAGGGCTAGGGAGGCCAGCAACGCACGAAATCGCGCAAGGGATGGGCCTGCGAAGTGCGCCAATGGCAAGCGAGGACCTACTGGCATGGGGCAGGGCAGGCCCCGCAGATGCAAGCGCGCGCAAAGGGAAGGCCTGCCACAGCAGGCGCTCGCGCGCGCGTGGCGCTGGCCAGCCCTTGCAGGCGCTCGCGCGCTTGGAGCTGGCCAGCCCCTGAAGGGGAGTGCGCAAGGCGCTGGGCGCTGGCCGATGGCCTGCTTGCTGGAGAGGAGGTTGCCAGGAGAGGCTGGGCCCCACCACGTGGTCACGGTACAGACACTTTGGTGGTATCTGGTGGGAAATGGAAAAAAATGGGTTTTTCTATAGGTGCGAGTTGCCTTTCGAGTTGGCCAAAAGCGAAAAGCGGGTTGGGTCAGCACCTCCCACCCCCCCGTCCCACCACATGCTTGGGGGGACGCTGCCTGTGCCGCCCATCCCTTCCGAGCCGCTAGGCTCCTATATATCTAGGGACTTCGGGCGCAAGCTGCCACCAGCTACTACCGCTTTGGCCTTGGGCCTTTGGCCTTGGTCGGCGGTCGCTGGGGCAAGACGCCAGATTTCGTGGTCCCGCTTCGTCCGTGCCACGCGCGCTGGCTTCATGCTGCACTCACCCGCTGGTCGGGAAAGTCCAGTGCAGCGAAGTCGCGCATGGGGCAGGCCAGCCAGCCAGGCGCTGAAGGGCTAAGGGGCATGCCCGCCCACACAATCTTGTGGCAAGAAGGGCGGCCTGTTCTCCAGAAGCCCACAAGAAGGAGCCGACCAAAGCATCTTCGGCGGCCAGGGGCTGAGGGGGCAGGCCAGCCTTGCTGGCGCAGACACGGGCACGCCCAGCCCCTCCGGCCACAAGACTGGGGAAGGCCAGCCCCTCCGGCCACAAGACAAGGGGAAGGCCAGCCCCTCCCCAGGGCTGGCTAGGGGCAGGGAGGATTCCCCCAGCCCAAGGCCAAGAAGGGGCAGGCCAGCCTCACCAGGCGCACGCCAAGAAGGGGCAGCCCAGCCCACCAGCGCCAGGCAAGGGGCAGGCCAGCCACACAAGCCTGGGCGTGCGCAAGGGGCAGGCCAGCCCCACCAGGCGCGCGCGCAAGGAGCAGGCCAGCCCCACCAGGCGCGCGCGCAGAAGGGGCAGGCCAGCCCCTCCTGGCGCCTGCGCGGTCAGCTCGCCGCACCTTGAACCCGCTCGCGGTGGGCCCCACCACGTGGTGACGGTACAGACACTTTTGCGGTACCGCATGGCTGCGGGATATATTTGGGATTTCCCATAGGCGGGAACGGATTGCGGCAGGAACGGATTACGCGCAAGGGCTGGTGTGACGGAGTCAGTACTTGCAAGGGAGGATCTTGCAAGAATGAGGCGGCAGATAGGTCTAACGGAGTCTAGGAGGTGGACGCACAGCCTGGAGAGACCTCTTGTACATGACCGGGGAGGGTTATGTATTTTAGTACAGGGGAGCTTGCACTACCCTTACAGGGTAATGTAAGGGATACATGCGAGTCAAAGCATGTACATGTGTAAGGGATCTTATGCATGAGGGCACTAGCGAGGATGGGTGTCCTGACACAAATTAAAAGTGTCAAATAGTGTGAACTGCAGCACACAGTGCACATGGGGTTGCACACCAGCAGGGCAGCGGTAAAGCCGTCAGCGTCATGCTTGTCTTCCAGACTGCTTACAGCAACCGATGTTCATCCTGGCGCGAGCCGCGAGTACATGTTGCGGCCGGTACGCAGACAACCATCTGCGGGCCGAGGAAGTCGCCAAGAACGCCGCGGGCGCCAGTAAGGGCACGGCAACCATCACGGTATGCCAGGAGCAATTAAATGGACGCTAAATACGCATCACCCGCAACCATGCTAGTGAGCCAGCCGCGCGCTGATGGGCGCTAAATGGGCGGCCACGGCAACGATCACGCGGAGGGCCCAGCGCAAATGATGGGGCTTAGCGATACGGCCACCGGCAATATCGGTATGAGCCAGTAATGGTACAAGCGGAGTGTGGCGCTGGAGGGGCCCAAAGGCGTATCGTCAGGCGCGGAGTGTGGCGCAGAGCGTGGCGGATCGGGCGCTAGCCGCATTAGGCTGTAGGTGACCGCAGCCAGCCGGCTGAAAGGCATCGTTCAACCCCACGGGGCGTGGGTAGGCACTAACGGGGTAAAATGCGGGTGCAGGGGCACGAGAGCGTCCAGCAGTGCAGGCCGCACAGGGCGCGCGCGGGCAGCAACCCCGCGCCCCCGCACATGCATGCACCCGGCAGATACAGTGCACCTGGTCATGGCGGCTGGGACTTGAAGTGAATGGACACCAAGTGTGAACGAGGTTCAGGTTCCAGGGGCTGGGGGATGTATTGGGATGGGATACATGTATGTGTAAATTACACTTAGGGGTAGTGTAATTAAGGGGTTTTAATCCAGGATTCGGGTATAAATAGAGAGGCATTCCTCTCATCTTGTAAGTTAGTTTTCTCAACGTGAATCCAAGAAAGGTTTCCCCTTAATCTTCTTTCTCTATCTCTCTCTCTCTCTCTCTCTCTCTCTCTCTCTCTCTCTCGAGACTTCTCTTCTTTGGTGAGGCTCGGGCAAGCAAGTGTGGAGGTCTTGGGTGGGGTTTTGGCTTACTACAAGCGACGGACTGACTTGTAGGCCAGCGACGGTGCTGAACCTTTGGTTACTGCCCTAAAGTAGTAAGGCCGGCGTTTCATTGGTATCAGAGCGATCCCACATTGTGCTACGAGGAGAGAGAAGAATTGTTGAAGGTTAGAGAACCATGTCAGGTAAGGAACCATCTTTTTCTATTGAGGAACTAACCCAAGGCTTTGAGGCTAGGAAGGCAGAGATTTATGCGGAATTTCGGTCTGATCCCCGTCCATGGGCGATCGAGTTGGAGACTAATGTTTATGATGCAGTGGCTACAACGCGTGCAAAGATGGATGAGTGCATGGAGGCACTAGAAGCCATACGCTCCAGGGTAGCAAACATCGTAAACTTACTGGCTGCAAGTCCCGTCATGAAGGTCTTCTCTTTACCAAGAGAGGAACAAAGAAGGGACGCTGGTGTTAGTGAGGAGTTCACCACAACAGAGGTTGTAAACACCCAGCCAAGGGAGTCTCAACAAACCAAGCCAATACAAGTCAAGGTGCCAGACCCAAAGGTGTATGATGGCGTCCGGGATGCAAAGGTAATTGACAATTTCCTTTGGCAGGTAGAGCAACACTTGATGGCTTCTTGCGTTAGAGAAGAAGCAAGAAAAGTGAGTGCTGCTACTCTTTATCTCTCGGGAGACGCACTTCTATGGTGGAGAAGACATACGCTGGAGGAGGGGACTGGCGCCCCTTCAATTCAGACCTGGAAGGAGTTCAAGGCTGAATTGAGGAAACGGTTTTATCCTGCCAACGTGGAGCATGAGGCTCGTAAGAAGTTACGTTCGCTCAAGCAAGGTGGGAGGATCCGTGAGTACATCTCCCAATTCACTTCTTTGATGCTGTGTATTTCTGATATGTCCGATGCGGATAGGCTTTTCTCCTTTCTTGATGGTCTTAAGCCATGGGCGGAACAAGAGGTTAGGAGAAGGGATGTCAAGACCCTTGCCGAAGCTCTGTCTGTTGCTGAAAAGCTTCCAGAATTTGATAAGAGGCCAGAGGGCCAACATTCAAGTTCAGAAGACAAAGAGGAGTCGAAGGGGAAGATGACCAAAGAGTACTCAGGAGGAGAAAGTAAGGTCAATGTGCAGCAGAAGGGAAAGAAGTGGGGAGATAGGGACAGGAAGGGGAAAGGTCCCAAGAGGACCTGTTTCATCTGTGATGGGGATCACCTGATGAGAGACTGTCCCAACAGACATACTTTGAATGCCATTCTCAAGGAATGGTCGGCTGGACAGATTGCTTCAATGAGGAGATATGAGGTCGCAGAGGCTCAGGAGATCCATTCAGGTATGACTCTTAACACTGCAGGTTGCAGTGGAACTTCGTGCGTGGAGAACGCTACGAGGGGTGCAGGGGGCCAGAGGGCCCTGCGCCAACAGCACACGCACAGCTGGGCACACGGGCGCACGCGCGGCAGCAACGACCGCGCACGGCGCGCAGCGGCCCACAACGCGCGTGGGAGGTCTGCCCATGCGGCAGGCGCAGACGCCAGAAAGCGGTGTCACGGCAGCGCAGGAGGCGAACGGCCGCAACGCGGGAGCGCGTTGGAACTTATGGCGCACGGGCGCCAAGGCAGCGCAGGAGGCGCTCGGCCGCAATGCGGAAGCGCGTTGAAACAAACGGCGCGGTAGCGCCAGATCACAGCAGAAGTGTTGCGATCATTGGAGTGGCGCGACCGCGCCACTTCGGCGCGGAGGCGCCAAAACGAGGCTCACAAGGTATGTATCCTGGAGTACAGACTTGCTACCTAGGGGTCATGAGGGGCTCCAAGGTGAACATTAACAAGATAGGGGGTCGCGTACAAACTGACTTCATAGCACGAGGGGGTAACCAGCAAGAGGCTGATTCTTCCTTCTCAAGGCCATTTCTTAGCGCAGTTTCACAACCAGACAACCCACTTACGCAAAGGATTCGAGAGGTGATGCAGCATGATCCGGACATGCTCAAGCTTACAAAGGCGGTTTCACTAGGTGAGACTAAACGCTTTTGGATGGAAAATGATCTTTTGTGCACAAAGGGAGGTCGCGTGTTTGTTCCAAGGCATTGAGGGTTGCGAAACGATATCATGAGGGAGTGCCATGATACTTTATGGGCTGGTCATCCAGGTCAGAAGCGCACCATTGCCCTAGTAAGTGAAAAGTTCTATTGGCCAGGTTTAGCTATGGATGTGGAAGTTTATGTACGAACGTGTCTTGTTTGTCAACAAGACAAGGCTGAAAGGAGGCGACCAGGAGGATTGCTTCAACCCTTACCTATTGCTGAAAGACCATGGGACTCAGTCTCTATGGACTTCATACTCGGCATCAAGGAGAGTGGAGGGCTGAGTGCAATATATGTAGTAGTGGATAGATTTTCCAAATATGCTACATTTGTCGCTCTTCCAAAGAAATGTACTGCGTCGGAGGTGGCTAAGGTTTTCTTTTCGAGCGTTGTAAAATACTGGGGAGTACCCTCTAGTATCATTTCTGATAGGGACTCTAAGTTCACGAGCAGGTTTTGGACGGAACTCTTTGGTTTGTAGGGCACATCTCTCAACATGTCTTCCAGCTTTCATCCACAAACCGATGGACAAACGGAGAGGGTCAATCAGATTCTAGAGGACTATTTGAGACACTTTGTTTCAGCCAACCAGAAGGATTGGCCGAACTTGCTGGACATTGCTCAATTTAGTTTCAACCTTCAGAAAAGCGAAGCCATGGGACACAGTCCATTTGAGGTCGTGCTAGGGAGGCAACCTTCTCTTCCTATCGAGGTGCTGCCAAAACAGTCCAAGAAGAGTGCTCCTGCCCACTTCATGTTGAAGAGGTGGAAAGAGACACAGGACCTTGCAAGGGTGTACTTGCATAAAGCAGCAAGGAGGATGAAGAAAGCAGCCGACCAACATCGAAGGGCAGTCGTGTTTGAAGTTGGGGACCAAGTCTTGCTCAGGATACGACCCAAGCAATTTTCAATGCTCAAGGCGAGGAAGCAGGGGCTAATTCGTCGGTACGAAGGACCATTTCGAGTATTGAAGAAGGTGGGAGAACTTGCGTACAAGTTGCAACAGCCGGCATCTTGGAAAGTACACAATGTTTTCCATGTAAGCCAACTGAAGCCATATCACATTGATCCGGATCCGAACCGAGCATCTACATCACGAGGAACCATCCTGACGTTCAATCAGCCACCTGGTCCAGAGCTGGACTACATAATTACACATCGGAGTGTAGTTGCGTATAAAGGTAAAGGTACGACGAGACAGTACCTTGTTAAATGGAAGAACGAACCGAAGGCGGATGCAACATGGTGTGATCTACTAGAGTTGTACAGATGGATCCCCGACGTGGTGGACTATGATCGGAAGTTGACGAGGGCGTCAACATGATCGGT